>SJYC01114881.1:0-72651 GCA_006408675.1 Madoqua kirkii | reverse complement strand
CTATAATCTATGCTTTATGGATACTTATAATCTCATTATGCCCTTTAATATTATAAATTCCTCATTCATCTCTTCGTTGACATAGTTTACTTTAAATTCTGCTTTGTCTAATAAGAATCTCAACAGCAGCTTCATTTTTGTTAGTCTTTTAACTTTGTTTAAATTTAACCTTTATGGGTCACTTTCCTTTTTAAATGGATCTCTTGTAGCTATTTAGCATATAGATTTTTTTTAACCCAATCTTTCTATTTGTTTTGTTTACTCATGTTTGGTTCAAGTTCTTATTTTTGAAGTTAGAAGTCATACAACATACATTCTTATACACAAAAGTGTCTGTCCATCTTCTAGATTGAAAATTCCCAGACAGTCCACACTTACTAACTTCTGAATCCTTTACAAGTCCCAGAGCTGTGCATAAGGGTTGGATCCAAAATATATTTGTTACCTGGTTTGAACTGAAATATTAGAATGAGTGAAACTCCACTGGTGAGTTTGGAAAGCACTTGACAATCCAGGGGTGATAAATCTGGGACAAGAATCTGGCTGGCCTCCCACAAAGCACAATTGCTACATCCCCCAACAGCCGGTGCTGCTACTTCTGCAGCTGACAGAGTAATCAGACAGACACACCTTTGGTCAATAAGAAATAAAGCACAAGGCCCCTCCCTCCTCAGCCACTCTGCCATTACTACCAATCAGTCTAGAGGCAATTCCAATTTGCAATGAGATTTTTCACTGCTTCACTTGCTTCTCTTAGATCAATGTGATAGCTGCAAATAGCAATAAAAGAATGAAATCCAACAAGTTTAAAATTCAAAGGAACACAGACAATGCTTAGGCCTTAAAAGAACTGCATCAAGGCAACTGCATTCCTTCCTTTTCTTGTTCCACTTAAGGCTCCTGTTATCTCTTCATCCCTCTCAAAGACATTCTTCATTTACTTTAAATTCTAAGTTGGTCTTCCTAAACATCCTTTGAGAGACATATTTTTGAACTCTTTAAAGCAGGCTTTGAATAGGATTACAGCCACCAGACTGTTCTTCCTAAATAATAGGCTCAAGTAGAGACTTGAAAATAGTTTTTAAAGGAACTCAAGTGTCAGGGGAAGCAGATTGACTGAACCCGCCCACCCTGGCCGGGCCCTTTAGTAACCATTCGCATGAGCTGTTTTATGACAGGAGGTCCCGGTAAGGAGTACGGAACTAATAAGCCACCGCCAACCGGAAGAGTTCGGGAAAGGTCAAAAGGAGACACTGTGTGTCCGTCCACTCCCCAGAATCCCTCTCACTAGCACTCATCTTGGCCGAACGAGTGGTGCACCACCAGGAAGGCCTTGGAGTCAGAATGATTGGCTAAGGACAACCCAGAAACTAATCCCATCACCGTAAGACCCGAGACTGCGAGCCATGTGGCGGAGCAGTTCTGGTTCCCTGACCCTCCTGCTCTCCACGCGGGTGCCCTTTCCCAATAAAATCTCTTGCTTTGTCAGCACACGTGTCTCCTCAGACAATTCATTTCCGAGTGTTAGACAAGAGCCCAGTTTTGGGCCCTGGAAGGGGTCCCCCCTTCCTGCAACATAAGGGTCTGCTGGCTCATCTGTTCCACCGACAGTAAAAAACAGCATCACCTTGACAATCCTGAAGGGGATGGGGGAGTGTGGGTAAATGTGAGTGGGTTTGTTTTGTAGGAAAATAATAATTTTTTTTTTAAGAAGGCACATCTGGTTTCCCTGGTGGTTCAGAGGGTGAAGAATCTGCCTGCACTGGGGGAGACTCAGGTTCAATCCCTGGGCTGGGAAGATCCCCTGGAGAAGGGAATGGCTACCCACTCCAGTATTCCTGCCTGGAGAATTCCATGGACAGAGGAGCCTGGCGGGCTACAGCCCATGAGGTTGCAAAGAGTCAGACATGACTGAGCAACTAACACATACACATGGTTCTAGATACAAGCAGAAAGAACAGTCTGAATTACATACAAACCCGAATGCTAGACTAGAACAGTCTGTGCTGAATGAACACTGTATAGGTAACCTGAATAGAGCTATAAGAAAGAACATTCATGGTCCTCAGTATTGGGAAATATTTTTAGAATCTGAGGAAGAAAGCCCATTGGCCTAGGGAAGAACAATTCCCCTCCTCTCTGTTGAGAAGGACTAACTTTGAAAGACCATTAAATGTGATCTCCATCTTAATCAGTTTTCAAGATTCTTATGAGTAATTTCTTCACAACAGATTAAATGACATTGTTTTCTGAAGTAGATATCTAATCAATCAAGCTCTGCATACTCTTTCATGAAGTAAATAAGCTAAAACAAAAACTAAAGAAATCAAAAAGATGGTAGTGGGTGGGGTAGGGGAGAGGGAGGAAAATGTATCAGGTGTCTGAAAAAGAAAAGATATGCAGAGACATTCTGACACTCCACAATGTAAGTGACTTTACTAGCAACAAGCTGAGAAGAAGATAGAAAATGCCCTTTATTTCTGGAACCTAATTAGGGTGTGAAGTTTGCTCTGATGGCTGTGAGACAGAGACTGAAAGGAAATAGGACAATATGGGACTCCAGCAGGGCATACACTTATATGTGATGGGAACTAAAGAGATCCAAACCCAGGTAAATGAACCTTTTTTTTTTCCTTAGTGTCAAAACAAAATAGCACTTGGATTCCAAGTCATTTGTACACTTTGGGTTTCTATTTTTTTTTTTCCCTTTGTATCATTCTTCCCATTAAATTTCCAAAGTTTGAAAAGTAGCTGTCAGGTCACCCACTGTCAATGGCGGACAGGCAAGGACAGCCTTGGTGCACAAGAACTCGGGGGCCTATGTGGAAAGTGCTGATCAAGATACAGTCTCATTTGTCAAAGTTTTCACCTTCTGACGGATCTGATATTCTGATTCAAGAGACACGAGAAGCCTACACTCCCACCCCAGTCTTTCCTTCATACTTAAATTTAAAGGGGAAAAAAGCAAATCACCTAAAAAAGAAATGTGACAAAGATTCTTGTCTTTGAGTAATGAGTGGGTGATTTAAGATATCCACTCAGATTATTAGGCTCTTATGTCAATCAGCTCAATTTCCTCCTTCCTATCTTTACTTGTATAAACATACTGAACGTCATGACTCTAATTCACGTTAGTAGGGCTTTACCTGGCTTTCACGGTTTGGCGAATCATCACTTTTCTACTCCAGTTCTTCCTACCCACAGAGTAACTCTCTGAGCCCCCCATCTCCACCTTTAATTAACAGTGTTGCGAAACAAACTTCCTTTCATTCCGTGGTGCTAGATCTGGAATGGAACACAAACTGCGGAGTTAAGGATTTGGACCGGGTGCCGTATTTAGCTGCTCAGCCGTGTCTGACTCTCTGTACCCCGTGGACTGTAGCCCGCCAGGCTCCTCTGTCCATGGGGATTTTCCTGGCAAGAATACTGGGGTGAGTTGCCATGCCCTCCTCCAGGGGTCTTCCTAACCTAGGGATCAAACCCACGTAGCCTGCATTGCAGGTGGATTCTTTACTGTCTGAGCCACTAGGGACTGCCCCAAGTCTAATCAAACACAGACACATGTGCAACCATGGGTGATTCATGTCAGTGTATGACAAACCCCACAATATTGTAAAGAAATTATCCTCCAATTAAAATAATTAAAAAATAAAATATTTATACTAAAAAAACACACAGCTGTCTGGTGGTATGTTATATATTCTGTGTGAATTCCATCAGAGTTTAAATTAGGGGATGTGTTTAGAAATAAATGATTCAAGTAGCATAAGAAAACTGTGACAGGGAGGAAAATATGCTGAACAAATCTGTCAGTTCAGTTGAACAACTGCTCAACCGTCTCCCACATTTTTTGACCAAAGTCTGTAGATCCTGGGGGTTTTGAGGTTAAAACAAAAACAATAGGAGCTATTCGTGTTGTTTGTAGTCTGGACAGAAACTGCTTACTGTCCCCTGATATCCATGTTTCCTTCATCTAGGAAAACAGAACCGCTGATTTTTATCTGGGTACGTAGCTCCTGAGAACAGAAGATAACATTTCTTAGTCTCCCTTGCAACTAAGTATGTCCAGGAGGCAAAGTTCTAGCCAAAAAGATTTATGCTGAGGTTTTATACCAACCTAAGGGAATTTTCCTTCAAAAGACACCTGATGCTTTTGCTCCTTAATTTCTATGCTGCTGGCTGGAACACTAACAGGATCGAGCTCGAGCCGTCCCCCTGAGGCCAGGAGAGTAAAAGTCCCACTCAGGAAGAGTGGACTGGCAAGGTGCAAGACGCCAGCGTCTGGGACAGCTGTGTGAGATGGAGCCAACAGACCCTGTACAGAGAGTGAAGAAGCAATTTCATAACCCAAATCAACCCCACACTTCTTTTTATTATCAATGACTTAAGAAGTTTGCTGCTCAACTGTTCAACTGCTGAATGATTTTCATCTTACAAAAGGGTGAGATTAGAATGAAACCCAGCATTTTCCTATATCTTATTAATGCTGCCCCCCCTCCCCCCGACTCCTGTACATCCATCTGGGGATACCTGTGTTCTCAGTCAGTGCGAAGCCTCCCAAGATTCCCTGGAGCTCAGTGCAAGATGTCCTGACCGGCCTTAGAGCAAGAGATGGCCTGTCAACTCCCACTAGTCCCTTGCATCTCAAAAGAAGAGGTATGGTTTGTAAAAAATATATACATGTAAAGGAACTTTTTTTCAGTAATTCAACAAGTTTAAATGCAGCGGAGGCCTAATTCATTGGCACTTGATGACTTGCAGTCTTTTCACAGTATTGCAGCCAGAGTATTTTTGTAAAGTATACGTCATAGCTATGTTATTCCTTTGCTTAAAACTCTCTGATGCAGCTCTTTCTGAACAACTGAAAAAGCAAAAACTCTTCTTAGATCCACAAGAGAAGTGAGATTGCAAGGCAGACCACTCCCCCGAGAGGCCCACAGGTGGACAAAGAGAATCGAATCTGATTGAAGTAGAAACCCCTGGGCTGGAACCCCACGGAAGCAGGAAACCTGAACCGTCACTGGTGAACCGCTGGAGGCTTGGTAAGGACAAGCCTGGGAGAGAAAAACTCCAGGAGGACCCGCTCATAAAGAGCACCCACACTTTTGTGAGTTTTACCTCTAGGAGCTTAACTAGATTTACACAGTAAATATCAGAGAAAAATCTCCTGATGCTTCTGGCAGAGGGAAGGGAAAGAAATCTTTTGGAAATACACCAGAGCATGCTATTCTTAGCAAGACCTGCCCTCAGGAGGAACTATTAATGTTTAGCCAGAGCCTCATCTGCTGGGGTTTTTAGTCAAAGCCTCCCTGACCTGGGAAAAGGAAATACCCAACTCCAGCCCACATCAGCCATCCTCTCCCATCAAAGGGCAGAGGTGGGAACAGCTGAGAAGCAGGTGCGGCACTCATGGCCACAGGCTCAACAAAAGTCAGAGACCTAGTCCCCAGATGAGAATACTCCCCTCCTCCTATGTCACCACCCCATTACTAAAAGCCGTACTCACAGCAATTCCTTTTACCTCGTATGTCATATCCAGCTATGAAGAGAAAACTGACAAGGGATACTGAAAGGCAAGAAAATTTCAGGAGACAAGGATCAGAATCAGACTCAGACATGATAGGGAGGTGGAAATTTTAAATAAGTATGCTTAATATACTAAGAATTATAATGGATAAAGTAGACAGCATGGGAAAACAGATGGGCAATAAAACAGAGAGATGAAAGTTCAAAGAAAGAACCAGAAAGAAACGCCAGAAGTCAGGAACACTGTGGCAGAAACGAGAATGTCCTTGATGGGCTTGCTGGTTGACGGAGATGGCTGAGGAAAGAAGCTCTGAGCCTGAGGATATTTCAGCAGAACCTCTCCAAAATTGAAAACGGAAGAGAAAAAAGACCACTCCCCCCCAAAAAAAAGAACCTACAAAAAGAACCACCGCCTCTCCCCACAGAAGAACAGAATATCTAAGAACTGTGAGAGAACTAGAAAAGGTATAATAACCATGCAATGGGAATTCTAGGAGGAGAAAGAGACAAGAAATATTTAAAACAGTAATGACTGGGACTTGCCCCCAGATTAGCGTCAGACAGCACAGATCCTGAAAGTTCAGAGGACACCAAGCAGGATGAGTGCTCAACAGCTCCACGTAGAAATGTCAATTTCAAACGACAGAAAAATCAGTGCTGAAGAGGGAAGCCTGAAAGACGCCGCAGGAAAAGCTCCAACTCCTTGTGACCATCGACAGCAAAAGCTGAAGGCGTTTGAATCCCTGCAAGGCCATGCAGAGACCAGATGGGCAGATGAGGGTCTGCCTGCTTCTAGACAGATGTGGAAAACCCACATTCCTTTATGATTCTTACCAAACTCTCTCTCTCCACTGAAAGGGAACACGTCCAGGCTTAAGAAAAAGTATGATGTATGTAGAAGACACAGGCAACTGAGGGCATTCACTCTTCCTGGTCTTGCTGTTATTCTGTCTTCTTTCAGTGACGCTTTGTTTGAATGTGTGTAGCTGAGTCCCTTACTAGTCTAGCAGTCCTTATTTGGATTTTCACTCAAATGCAATAATAAGGTGGTACTGATCAATACTTTAAAAACAACAACAAAGACAAAACGTTGTAAACAGTAAGTCTATTCAACTCCAAGTTTCTGCCCCTCAATCTATAACTATTTGATACATTACGCAGTGAATACCTATACGACTTCCCTGGTGGCTCAGATGGTAGAGCGTCTGCCTGCAACGCGGGAGACCGGGGTTCAGTCCCTGGGTTGGGATGATCCCATGGAGAAGGAAATGGCAACCCACTCCAGTACTCTTGCCTGGAAAATCCCATGGACAGAGAAATCTGGGGGGCTACAGTCTATGGGGTCGCAAAGAATCAGACATGACTGAGAGACTTCACTTCACTTTCTTAACTCTGAAGTTATTTCTCTGCCATCCTCTTCAGTATTTTTTGACAAATAAATGGAAAAGACCATATCTTTAAGATGATCAATCTGCAGATTAACCACGTAGGAAGTAAAACATTTGAGTGAATAGGTTATAGATAGATATATATTCCCGTAGCACATAAGTATCCCTTAGGCCAGTTAAACATACATTCACTCATTTTTGTACCTGATTTTGCCTTGAGGACAGTGTATGTATACCAGTCATCATCTACCCTAATGCACTTGCCTTACAGTATGAATGAATGTGTTATGTATTTAAAGCAAAGCAGGAGGAGTGTGGATAATAGCTAAATACTGAAGCTGGAGCCAGATACCAGTAGGTACAAATTTTGCCTCCACCACTGGACTTCTTTCTCTGACTTACCTTCTAAGTATTATATCCAATCACTCATCTATTTATCATTAATTCATATATATTCACACATACATGTGTGCCTGCTAAGTTGCTTCAGTCATGTCTGACTCTTTGTGACCCTATGGACTGTAGCCTGCCAGGTTCCTCTTTCCATGGGGATTCCCCAGGCAAGAATATATATATATATATACACACACACATATGTGTATATATATTTGGGTGGGGAGTGTCCATGCACCAAGAACCATTATGCTAGCACTGTAAATGAGAAACCATATTCAGGAATTCAAGGGCTTCCATGATACATCCAGAAATGGGGTGTGTGTGTGTGTGTGTGTGTGTGTGTGTACAGCAGGTAAAATGCAATTATGATAAACCACCAAGACAATTAACATTGTGGTAAGTGGGATGGAGGAAATTAGAAAATGAAAAATAGAGCAACTGAGGAAGGTCACATTAGGTAAGGTTTCCATGCAAGGTCCCTGTGAGGAGGCGAGACCTAAAGAATGAGAAATGACTTGCCACGCAGAGAGCTGTGGGAAAGGAATTCTGGGCAGAGGGAAGTTATGGGCACTTCAGATGGAAGATAGCTTGGCACTGCTCAGCCTGGAAGAGAGGCCTGGCTGAGGACAGCGGCTGACCTGGGTGCGGGTCTGAGCTCAGAGGAGAGCAGGAAGAAAGCCTGTGGGCCTCGGGAAATGTGTGTGTTGTTCTGTTCTTAGAACAACCAGGGTCTACCTAAGGGCTTCAGCCAGGGAGTGATGTATGACTAACACTTGAGAAAGAGTACTGAGACAGAGGGGCTTCCCTTGTAGCTCAGTTGGTAAAGCATCTGCCTGCAATGTGGGAGACCCATGTTTGATCCCCTGGAGAAGAAAATGGCAACCCACTCCAGTCCTCTTGCCTGGAAAATTCCATGGATGGTATTTTCCATGGAACCATGGTACATGGAGCCTAGTAGGCTACAGCCCTTGGGGGTCACAAAGAGTTGGACATGACTGAGCGACTTCACTTTTTCCTTTTTTTCCCAGTATTCTTGCCTGGAGAATCCCATGGACAGAGGAGCCTGGCAGGTATAGTGTAGTCCATGGGGTTGCAAGAGTCGGACTAGAGACTAAACCACCACCACCACCATCTAGACAGAGGTGTATACCTCCCACATCCTTCCTGATCCCTCCCTCATCTCCAGTTCTCATACTCTTGCCTGTTGAGTCTCTCACTTTATCCCATGGACTAATTGGTCTCACTGCCTTCAGTTCTATGCCTTCAAATGTCTTTTACAAAATAAGTCAGACCAAACCACCCAAACTAACCTGTCACTCTCCTTAAATGTCTGATGGTACCCATTTCATGAAGTCCAAGCTCACCGACCAGCTTATCAGGGTCCTTTATGACATGACCTTAAGTGGTTTTGACACCCATTCCCCGCTATTCTGTGTCTTACACCTGTCTATTTTAGTGACAGCACGCTGCACTGGATCTCTGCGCCTCCCTTCTTGTCCCCACCTCCCTGTCTGTATTTCTGGGGTGTTGAGAATGTCCTCTCTGTTTCGGGCCAACTCATCATTTAAACAAACAAACAAAACCCTTTCTCCTTGTGCTCCTACCACCACTTCTTACAATCCAGAATTCATTGTGCCTTGTTCGGTTTCATGCCCGTATCTGTTGATGAGTTTCCCTGAAGACACTCCAGGAAAGGGGCCTGGCTTTCAAGTTAAGCTGGTTGGAGGTTTTGGATGAAGATGGCTGCGTGGTGAGTGGGGTGATCTTGACTGCGGGCTGGTCAGCACAGGGGGTCATCCTTAGCAGACAAGGATGCTCAGCAGGCCGTCATTCACACGCATCCTTTGCCTCTCCCTCTTTCTACCTCGTCAATTGGCAAACTCCTGTTCTTTTTGTCACGAGCACACACTTTTCAGTGGGCACTCTGCTGGGGGCCCTTGCAAACAGATGATAAAACCCCTGGCTGAGTCTGTCTACAGGGGACCTGGGAGTCCAGTAGAAGAGCTGGAACAGATTCCTAAAAGAAAAAAAAAACTATATGAATGTGTAGGATGAAGTGATAAATGAGATTATAGACAGGAAGAGCTGAAATCTTGAACTGAAAAGAAAGCCTCACCTCATTTATCTCTTAGAACAGAAGGCAGGAGAAGCATTTTGCATCACTAAGTCTTCATTACTTTTCCAAAATATCCTGCAGCACGCTTACCAATATATTATGAAATTCTCATGAATAAGTCACTCTAATGTCAGATCTCAAAATAAGTGAACAAAGGGTATTTTTCAAGGTTTTTTGCATACCTTGTTTTGCATGTTACCTCTAAGAGATGACAGATACCTAGTTAGGTATATTTATAGATTTATATACCATAAATCTTACTATTTTTTCCAATAATCATGCTTAACTGCTGATGAATGTATAAACCCATTTGTATTACTTAGAATATGTTTAAGAGGATTCTAGTATCATGACATATCTGTGTTCAAACCATTTAGAAGTTTGAAAACAAGATTTTTTACAGAAATTATTTTAGAAAAATACAACAGTAAAATCCACTGAAGCTGGATCTTATACACAAGACACTGGACATTGGAGAGCTGTCCTAATAGCTTTAATATGACCTGTTATATTATCTAGTTTCCCCCAAATCTAAAAATATCCAATTTATAAGCATTTAAGACAGACGAGACTTTCTTTATCTCCCAAGTAATTTAAAAAAAAATCCAAATTCTAAGAAACATTAAATATCGTTCATTTTTATAAGCCTAATTAGAAAGGTGCTGATGTATGATTGACGTCTGGACACCACAGTCACTTGGAAGAGACGTGATCTTGTACCTTCAGGACACATACAGTATGTAGTAAGATTCTAAGTTATGTATTCCAGAAAATACACCATGAGTACATACAGGGGAAAATCAGTGTCCTGCTCTGGGAAGGTCTCATGATGGAGGATGAGTTGAGCTGGGTCTTAAAATGCTGAGTAAAAGAAAAAGAAAGAAAATGAACATTCCTGGCAGGAGGAAGAATATAAAAATACATGTAAAAGCAAGAATGAGCTTGCAGGCCATGGAGCAACCACCTTCTCCTTCTGCTTAAAATATTCTGAAACCTAATTATCACATTGTTCAGGCTAAAGATAGGCCTGTCAGACACCAATGAAGACAGATTTGAGTGTGGGACTGGCAAAGGGGAGATGGTAATCCCTGAAAATGCATTTTTCGATCTTGACCAAGTTTTCAAGCTCCTTCAGGATGCAAACAGCAAATAGCCCTTTTAGCTGAAGAACAAAAGAAATTCAGTTGAGTCTATTTGGAATGGCTCGACAGTACATTCTGTGGCCCTTCTCACTCCACATGCAGACTTTATCACTCAGCTTAGTGGTTTAGTTAAAACTTCATTGGATCATAGAGAAAGCAAGGGAATTCCAGAAAAACACCTACTGCTGCTTCACTGACTATACTACTACACTAAAGCCTTTGTATGGATCACAAAAACTGGACATTTCTGAAGGAGATGGGAATACCAGACCACCTGACCCGCCTCCTGAGAAACCTGTATGCAGATCAAGAAGCAACTGTTAGAACTGGACATGGAACAGTGAACTGGTTCAAAATCGAGACAGGAGCACATCAAGGCAGTATACTGTCACTCCGCTTATTTAATTTATATGCAGAGTACATCATGCAAAATACTGGGCTGGATGAAGCACAAGTGGAATCAAGATTGCCAGGAGAAATATCAACAACCTCAGATACCCAGATGACCCCATCCTAATGAGAGAAAGTGAAGAGGAGTTAAAGAGCCTCTTGATGAAGGTGAAAGAGGAGAGTGAAAAAACTGACTTGGAATTCAACATTCAAAAAACAAAGATCATGACATCCAATCCCATCACTTTATGACAAATAGATGGGGAGATAATGGAAACAGTGACAGACTCTATATTCTTGGGCTCCAAAATCACTGCGGACGATGACTGCAGCCACACAATTAAAAGACGCTTGCTCCTTGGAAAACAAACCTAGACAGCATATTAAAGAAGAAGACACATTACTCCGCCAACAAAGGTCTGTCTAGTCAAAGCTATGGCTTTTCCAGTAGTCATGTATGGATGTGAGAGTTGGACCATAAAGAAGACAGAGTGCCAAATAATTGATGCTTTCAAACTGTGGTGCTAGAGGAGACTCTTGAGAGTCCCACTAAGATAAAGCCTCATTTGGAAAGCAGACAGGAGGAGGCCCACTTACCCTGGAGGAGAGGACTGGGCAGGCGAGTGTGCAGGAGCAGGAGGAAGATGAATGCAAGTGCAGAGCAGCTCTAGGTAATTATGCACCCTCACGTGGTTGCAGAAATACAGGAACATGCTTAAAACCAAAGGCTGCGTTTCTGCACTGATCGGAAGAATCACGGCACGTGGTTACCTCCATACGCAGTGCCATATTCCACCCCCTCCTTATGCACGTGGTATTGAGGAGAGGGAAGGTTAACTGTTTATGGAACCAGGAACAGGAGCAGGCATTTATTTTTGATGGTGCTGGAGAGTCTGTGGGTGAGTCTGCTTTACTCGCCCTCAGTGTTTCTGTGTTAATCTGACTTTGGGCTGTCGTGGGTGGTGGCTGCTGGAGGCTGTGATTAGACAGACGGCTGCATACAGCAGTCGTAACTGATGGATGACCGATGACAGTGTTACGTGTGTGGCACCTGCACCCTTGGAAATAGCCTCTGGCCTCCCAGAGATGTAGCCTGTCAACCAGAGGACGATGATCAGTTAAAAACGGAGGCTCTGGTGGCTTTTCTTAGAGGTGCTGGGGTGGAGGCGGGGATACGCAGGCCCCAGGAAGACTGGGGTAGTTTCCTCTGGCCTCTGTCTTTTCCAGGTTTCATAATTCTACCAGTCAGATTGTGGCTATTAATAATAAGGGGATGGGAGAAGACTGCAGGATCTCAGCATGGGATTTGGGAAAATCTAGTAAGCAACCCACTCCAGTACTCTTGCCTAGAAAATCCCATGGAGGACGGAGGAGCCTGGTGGGCTGCAGTCCATGGGGTCATGAAGAGTTGGACGCAACTGAGTGACTTTACCTTTGCTTTTTACTTTCATGCACTGGAAAAGGAAATGGCAACCCACTCCAGTGCTGTTGCCTAGAGAATCCCAGGGACGGGGGAGCCTGGTGGGCTGCCGTCTATGGGGTTGCACAGAGTCGGACACGACTGAAGTGACTTAGCAGCAGCAGTAGCAGCAGTAAGTACTACATCAACTAAAAATGCCTGGTCCTAGAGAGCTCGAGAGCTGGGGCTGGAGTGTGTGCAGCCTATTCCTCTGCATGTGAAGCCTTGAGAATCACCGGCTGACCTTAGAGATTTTAGTGGTACTGCATTTCCTAAAGTTTAGATCAGATTAGACAGACTATCTAATGTTATTCAAGTAAAATGGTAATTCTGGCATCATTCCAAAGGGGTGCTGTGTGTGTGTTGTGTGGGGGGGTGGCTAGGAGGGCAGACATATTTTGGTCCCTTGCCTGGAAAATCCCATGAACGGAGGAGTGTGGTAGGCTACAGTCCATGGGGTCATGAAAAGTCACAAAGAATGGGACACGACTGAGCGCCTTCACTTTTATTGAATATATTTGACTTCCTGAAGCAAAGACATGCACAATATCTACCTACCTATCCGTCCATCCATCATTCATCTATGCATCCGTCTGTCTTACCTATCTATCTAACGGTGGGAAAAAAATAGAAGCATGAAATAGGGAATCAGGCTTCTAACAGGCAGACTGTACATCACAAGTTTCATAAACAGCAGGTGAGGAGAGGCTTTTTCCTTTCTGAATCCAAAGAACGCAATCCTGTCTATTAGGCCCATCCTTTTGAACTTTAGTCCCACCTGAAAGATTCTAGTGGAAGTGAGGCTGTCAAGAAGACATACATGAGCTGATGAAAAATCACTTCGGATTTAGAATGCTGAGAAGCTGATTTATGCCACGAGGCTCGCTGGGGCCGACTGCATATGCAACACTGCGTTCTCCGCCAGCTCCTGGGGTCTGGGCGGGAGAAGGGTGGAGAGGCGCTTGGGGAGGGCACCAGGATGGAGCAGAACGGGCCTGAATCAGAGGGCCTCCTTCTCCTCATCTCTTCCCCCCGAATCAGATGGCATGACCCGGACGAACCCTGCAGGTCTTGATTTTCTAATGTTTTAAGTTAACATTTACATCCTACTTTGTGAAAAACATGTAAAACCAGTCCATCCTAAAGGAGATCAGTCCTGGGTGTTCACTGATGCTGAAGCTGAAACGCCAATACTTTGGCCATCTGATGCGAAGAGCTGACTCACTGGAAAAGACACTGATGCTGGGAAAGACTGAAGGCAGGAGGAGAAGGGGACGACAGAGAACGAGATGGCTGGATGGCATCACCGACTCGATGGACATGGGTTTGGGTGGACTCCGGCAGCTGGTGATGGACAGGGAGGCCTGGTGCGCTGTGTGTGGTTCATGGGGTCGCGAAGAGTCGGACACGACTGAGCGACTGAACTGAACTGAATTCAGGGAATCTTTTTACGTCTAGACCCTTTTCGTCTAAATTTTTTTAAAAGTTAGGGAGTGCTCAAACCATAGCTAAATAATAATAGACTGATTAAGATTTTCGGTATTTTCCTCAAAAAATACATCTTATCAGATGTATCAGGAAATAAGTAAGGGAGGGGCAATATTAAAAAAGTAACTTTTCCTTTTGGGTTCAATTCAGTTGCAACTTCATCTTTATGCCAGAAGTTTAGAAATTTTAGAATGCTTTAGGATCTTCCATTTTTTAATTTAATGAAATACAGATTTCTAGGCCCTCATCTTTTAAAAATACCCCAGAAAATTATGGGGGAGGGAGAAAAGGAGGGTCTTACGTTTTCTGCATTTCAGGAGTTCTATCAAAAATCTGAAAATTATACTTGGGAAAAATGCCTTATAGTGCCTCACAGTTCACATTACTTCATCATCCACTATCTCACTTAATTTTCACAACTACAGACAGAAAGGAAGAAGGTATTGGCACCAATATTAAAAGCCAGACCCTTCTACATTTGTTCTTATTTTCTAAACACTGACATTTACTCATTCACATACAAATATGTGAGCACCCGCTTTTGTGCAGGTACTGTTCTAGGTTCTCAGAAAAAAAACTAGCAAAACAAAAATCTCTTGCCACCCGGTGATTGTGTTCTGACAGGGAGTGACAGAAACCACAGGCTTGATAAATGAGTAAATCATGATCTAATATCAAGTGCCATACAGTCTACTACTGAAAGTAACCCTAAAGTGAAATACTGTCTCTTACAAAGATTATCAAATGGATGTTTGAAACAAATGAATGGCATTTCCAATTAATTAATTCAATGAAAACACAATATTCCATTACCTATACATCTAATAGACACACACGTGCTACAAAAAGCATTACGCAAACAGACCTTTTTTTTTTAAATGTAGCAACCAAGTCTTGCTGCCTGTACACAGTGAACTCGAAACATCTGTATCCCCTTACTGTTGCTGCTGCTAAGTCACTTCAGTCGTGTTCGACTCTGTGCGACCCCGTAGACGGCAGCCCACCAAGCTCTGCCGTCCCTGGGATTCTCCAGGCGAGAACACTGGAGTGGGTTGCCATTTATCCCCTTGGGGCTACATTATTTGAAGCAGAAGTGGAAGCGCCACTATTCCATCCGTCCTCTAGATGGCACTGCAGGGCCAACAATGACCCCTCGCTCACAGCCTTGCTGTCACTGGCACCGCTAAGCATCACCTCGGGTGCTATGAAAGCCCCATTCACTCTGAAAGCGGAACTGGCTCTGCAATGGCAGGACACAACTTTAATTTGTAATTTCATTAAAACTTTCCTCACAAACTCTTAGGTCTCAGAGAGGCTGAACTCCCACTGAAAATAACTGTTTATGCTGCTGTTATCTTTTGTGGTTTGCTACCAGTTATAATGGCAAAAAACTAAAAAAAAAAAAAAAAAGTGTGTTCCCCGAGGTGGACACATGATTCAGTGATAAACAGACACATAATAAATCATTCCTGTGAGTTATGGGTCTGACTCAACCCAAAGGATGCTTTTTCTGGCTTTTGAATTTCCCTTCCTAAGCCAGGAGGTTTAAGTAATTTTGTGCAAGGAGGTAGATTTAATGTCCGCTGAAGGTAAAGGATAATGGGATGAAGCAGGGGCTTCGTACAGCAGTCAGACCGTGATGTCCATCCAGGAGGTGGGTCTGACAGCTGAAAGCAAGGAACTGCTCTGAGTCAGTTAAAGAAAGAGAAAGCTCAAGGCTTCTGGCCCTGAAACTCGAGACTTTTATTTATCTTGACCGACTGCTTGACTAACCTTTTGGCCAAGGTCACGAGTAACTAAAGCGATAAATTTGATTGAATTGATTAAGGAAGGGCAAAATACTCAAAGTACACCATAGAAGATCAGACTATAACCTAAGATCTTTTCCCGTGCACCTGAATTACACTTGGCTTTTCTGGCTCAAGTCCTGTGCTAGAGAACAAGTCACAGCTGATCAGATGTTCAACAAGCATGTTTCATTAGACTGGCCTTTTCTTTGCAGGTAAATCCTGAAACATGTGGGAGGCTGGCCGATTTGGCTGTTAATCACCATGGCCATTCAAGTGTCAAGACACTGTTTCTCGTGGAGGAAATTCTGTCTTCAATTAGACTGCCGCAAAGTAACACAGCTCCCCTGTGCTCCCCAGCCCCGTGGCTAACTCCACTCTAGATTCAAGGAGACGCCTGAACTCTCTCAGGTGTCAAGGACAACGTCACCCCTGCCAAGAGAAGTCAACCCATCTCTCCTGCCTTCTGTCTGAGCCAGTTACTCTGTGGAGCTGAAAGAGCAGAGATGTGGCGTTCCCTTTTTATGCCTTCCTTGGAGCTTGTTGCTTCATCCTTTCCGTCCACAGGGTCAAGTGAACCTTAGTGACAGAAGTGAAGAGTGAAGAATGGTACAGAAACAGAGGTTTCAGATTCAGAGGCCGTGAGGGCACTGGAATGCTAAGATGACGACCATCTGGACGCACAGAAAGAGAAGATGTAATCTATCAGTCCTGATCCACTGCTCCTCAAGTGCACCACCATGATTTCATTTTTCAATTATCTAGGAGTTGAGCTATTGAAAGGAATCCAGCAAGGATGCCAGAGCTCTCAGAATCCTGGCGGTGCAACAGCCTAGATCAGAAGACCAACAAATAACCTGTCAAAGCGATGACATTCCTCTTCTTTCCTACATCCTCGGCTTTACGGGTGAGCTAGGAGGCTTCTTTTAAAAGGATTCCCCAATTTTGCTACATGGCAGGTGAATCATTTGACATAACTGTTTCAATTACTCTAATAAAACACATGACATTTTAGTTGAAAAAAAAAATTTAAAGCACAACGTCTAAGAGATTCTTTGATTCAACACCTATTATTCTGTGCATTCACTGCTGGTAGTTACAATCGGGGAGCTGTCCCAAGACAGAATTCTGCCCTTCTGCCCTCCAGCTAAAAATTAAGAGCTCTGCAGGCTACTATGGTCCAAATAAACTGAGACTTCAAACATATCAGTTGCTGTTTTCCTCCATCCCTGTCTTTCTTGTGCAAATATTTGTCTTCCTGCTTTAAAGGATTCTGCTAATCCATGTTGTGACAAAAATTCTCAAGAAAAAAGAAAACTTTATCTACAGGAATATAAGTAATGTAGAAAAAATTACAATCTGAATGAGCAAAGGGAAAAAAGTAAAGTAAGTCACGGTATGGATTCTAATTTGTAATTCAAAAGGAATACCCTTAATATGACCACATAGCGAACTTACTGAAACTAAAAATCATCATTTAAAAAGTCACAACACGCCAAAACTGATGGCAGGAGATGGAGGTGTGTATGGACGACATTTCTGGGGTGGAGTCGTAACACTAAACAAGTATTTTCTTTTTGAAAAGAGAACCACTTGACAGCATGTAATCTACACTTTATGTCCAAGAAAACAAATGAATATGTGTACTCACATTGGATGGAAGCAGAGCTGCCTGCACACGCAGTCACAGAGAAGAAAGAATCTACTCGCCCAAACAACAATTTAGTGACAGGTATGGACCTCAGTCTTTCCCTTTTCCTTTGTTTCTCTTTCTGCCCTTCTTTCTTCCTCTCCCCTTTCTTTCTCCCCAGCTCTGGGCATGTACATACGTATCAGTTCAGTTCAGTCTCTCAGTCGTGTCCAACTCTTTGCGACTTCATGGACTGCAGCATGCCAGGCTTCCCTGTTCATCACCAACTCCTGGAGCTTGCTCAAACTCATGTCCATTAAGCTGGTGATGCCATCCAACCATCTCATCCTCTGTCGTCCCCTTCTACTCCCGCCTTCAATGTTTCCTGGCATCAGAGTCTTTTCTGATAAGTCGGTTCTTCTCATCAGGTGGCCAAAGTATTGGAGTTTCAGCTTCAGCATCAGTCCTTCCAATGAATATTCAGGACTGATTTCCTTTAGGATGGACTGGCTGGATCTCCTTGCAGTCCAAGGGACTCTCAAGAGTCTTCTCCAACACCACAGCTGTATGCATGGATGCTAAGGCTGTGAGTCCCTCCCCAGACACTAATCATTTTGTTCCATTAGAGCTTAAGGAAGGCCTGTTTACATATGACAGACCCTCTAGCTACCAGCAGCCATGTGGGCTACTATAGAAATAGCAAGTGCTCCGTATGAGGAATAGGTTTTTAACCACAACTGCTAATTAACATAAACAGATGTTCCCTTTCTACAGAATCTTCCCATTTACACCCAATGTTCTCTTATCCAAAATAATCCTTTTCAAAACTTGAGATTTTGTTGCTTTTCACATCACAGAGTATAAAGCCAGGGGTTATAAAACATATGTACAATGAGCAGGACCACCCACACTGGTTTCAGTGTGTATTTGTGTGTGTGTGGTGTTGATATAACATAAAGAAAGTCATTTAATGACTCAGTATGGGGTAAAGAAACCACCTGCAATACAGGAGACCCCAGTTCGAATCCTGGGTCAGGAAGTTCTGCTGGAGAAGGGATAGACTACCCACTCCAGTATTCTTGGGCTTCCCTTGTGGTTCAGCTGGTAAAGAATCCACCTGCAATGCGGGAGACCTGGGTTCGATCCCTGGGTTGGGAAGATCCCCTGAAGAAGGGAAAGGCTACCCACTCCAGTATTCTGGCTTGGAGAATTCCATGGACTGTGTGGTCTAGAGGGTCACAAAGAGTCGGACACGACTGAGCGACTTTAAAGAAAGATGATGGATAAGTGGTTCAATTAACTTAGGATGGCTTGCTTTTGGCCCCCTTATCCCACCCTGTTATGCACCTCTGAGACCCATCTCACATATACCCTGTGTGAGCAAAGGTGTACACACAGCAGAAAAGCAGCTTTGCTTTAATACAGTCCTTTTTAACCGTGAGTGCATAGGAAATACCTGGGGAGCTTTGGGGAGAAGCAAACAGCATCAAAGCCACACCTGAGACTGATTAAATCAGGCCGAGGGACAAAGTACAGGCACCAGTGCCTTTTATAACCACTTGCCCAGGTGACTCCAATGTACAGCCAAGGCTGATACCTGCATATGGTTCAAAGAAAGTTCAAGAGGTAGCAAAGAGGTACGGGCTCATTTTCCAGAAAGCCCTAAGGCAACTAGTTCTCTGCCAAATTTTCAAGTCCGTCTGACAAACATCGCTCTATAGCAGCCTGTGCTTTCGGGAATCCTGGTGCGAGGTTACTTTTATTTTAGGTAGAAGGTGGCACAGGGGTGGTAAGTACATCAGTTCTGGAGCCAGCCATCCAGAGCACACTCCTAGCTCTACTGCTTGGACACTCTGTGATTCCAGGCAACAAAGGTGCCCTCTCTCTCTCGGATTCCCCACCTGTAAAATGGTACTCGACTCTTGTCAGATTACCTAAAATGATTCAAATGATGCACTCAAAAGAGTCTCTGACATATATGGAAGCACTCAGTTTTCACTTGTATTCTTAGCAATTATTTCTTAAAGAAAAAATTAAGCAGAGGCCACAACAGATTTAGAAAGACATATATACAATGTTATGAAAGCATTTTAGCAACTTTCAAACCTGTATGTGATAAGTCACAATACACATATGACATTTGCATGTACTTCAATCAAAACAGTTGCTTATCTAGCTTTATTGTTTAAGGTTCTACATAAAATTTTGGTTGAGCTAAGGGATCTAAAATGTAAGATGTTTAAAACTGCTGTGTTGACATGACTTACCGTTACTGCATAGATTTAACACATAAGAAATATTCAGAGGCAATAGAATGTTCTCATCGGGGTCTCTCTGATTTGTGTTAATGCGATGGATTCCTACTGTAAATAAGGGGAAAGCTCTCTGGCTAAGATTTTGGCTTTCACGTGGTTTACGAATCATTTTGCTTGGTACTGTACTAAGAAGCCTTGCTGGCAGTGATAAAATAACACTGATTAGGCTGATTTTCTTTGGGATGGTTTTAATCACCACCTCCTGTACAATGTTATAAACCTCCATCCTGAAAAACTATGGACTGAGGTTTGTTAACATTGTACAGGAGGCAGTGATCAAGACCATCCCCAAGAAAAAGAAATGCAAAAAAAAAAGCAAAATGGTTGTCTGAGGAGGCCTTACAAATAGCTATGAAAAGAAGAGAGGTGAAAGGCAAAGGAGAAAAGGAAAGATATAAGCATCTGAATGCAGAGTTCCAGAGAATAGCAAGGAGAGATAAGAAAGCCTTCCTAAGTGGTCAATGCAAAGGAACAGAAGAAAACAATAGAATGGCAAAGAGCAGAGATCTCTTCAAGAAAATCAAAGATACCAAGGGAGCATTTCATGCAAAGATGGGCACGATTAAGGACAGAAATGGTATGGACTTAACAGAAGCAGAAAATATTAAGAAGAGGTGGCAAGAATACACAGAAGAACTATATAAAAAAGATCTTCATGACCCAAATAATCAAGATGGTGTGATCACTCACCTAGAGCCAGACGTCTGGAGTGTGAAGTCAAGTGGGCCTTAGGAAACAACTACGAACAAAGCTAGTGGAGGTGATAGAATTCCAGCTGAGCTATTTCAAATCCTAAAAGATGATGCTGCACTCAATATGTCAGCAAATCTGGAAAACTCAGCAGTGGCCAAAGCATTGGAAAAGGTCAGTTTCCATTCCAATCCCAAAGAAGGGCAATTGCAAAGAATGTTCAAACTATCATACAACTGCACTCATTTCACATGCTAGAAAGGTAATGCTCAAAATCCTTCAAGTTAGGCTTCAATAGTATGTGAACTGAGAACTTCCAGATGTATAAGCTGGATTTAGAAAAGGCAGAAGAACCAGATCAAATTGCCAACATCTGTTGTATCATAGAAAAAGCAAGAGAGTTCCAGAAAAGCCTCTACTTCTGCTTCATTGGCAAGGCTAAAGCCTCTGACTGTGTGGATCACAACAAACTGGAAAATTCTTAAAGAGATGGGAATACCAACCACTTTAACCTGCCTCTTGAGAAACCTGTATGTAGGTCAAGAAGCAACAGTTAGAACCAGGCATGGAACAATGGACTTATTCCAAATTGGGAAAGGACCAAGTCAAGGACATCACCCTGCTTATTTAACGTCTATGCAGGGTACATCCTGCGAAATACTAGGATGAACAAAGCACAAAGTGAAATCAAGATTGTGGGGAGAAATATCAATAACCTCAGATATGCAGATGACACTACCTAATAGCAGAATGCAAAGAGGAATTAAGGAGTCTCTTGATGAGGGTGAACGAGGAAAGTGAAAAAGCTGGCTTGAAACTCTATATTCCAAAAACTAAGATCATGGCATTCAGTCCCATCACTTCATGGGAAATATTGGGGAAACAATGAAAACAATGAGAGACTTTATTTTTAGGGGCTCCAAAATCACTGTATGAGTGAACTCCGGGTGTTGGTGATGGACAGGGAGGCCTGGTGTGCTGCAATTCATGGGGTCGCAAAGAGTCGGACACGACTGAGCGACTGAACTGAACTGAAAATCACTGTAAATGATGACTGCAGCCATGAAATTAAAAGACGCTTACTTCTTGGAAGAAAGACTATGACAAAGCTAGAGAGCATATTAAAAAGCACAGACATTACTTTGCCAACAAGGATATGTGCAGTTAAAGCTATGGTTTTTCCAGTAGTCATGTGTGGATGTGAGAATAGGACTATAAAGAAAGCTGACCACCAGAGAATTGATGTTTTTGAACTGTGGTGTTGGAGAAGAAAGATTATTGAGAGTCCCTTGGACTACAAGTAGATCCAACCAGTGCATCCTAAAGGAGATCAGTCCTGAATATTCATTGGAAGGACTGATGCTGAAGCTGACACTCCAATACTTCGGCCACCTGATGAGAAGAATTGAGTCATTTGAAAAGACCCTGATGCTGGGAAAGACTGAGGGCGAGAGGAGAAGATGACGACAGAGGATGAGATGGTTGGATGGTATCACTGATGCGATGGACATGAGTTTGAGTGAACTCCAGGAGTTGGTGATAGACAGGGAAGCTTGGTGTGCAATCCATGGGGGTCACAAAAAGTCAGACATGATTGAGCGACTGAACTGAACTGATGAGAAGGGGACCACAGAGGGCAAGATGGTTGGATGCATCACTGATTCCATGGACATGAGTCTGAGCAAGCTCTGGGAAACAGTGAAGGACAGGGAAGCCAGGCATGCTGCGTCCATGGGGTCGTGAAGAGTCAGACACAACTGAGTGACTGAAAACAACAGCAAAGACTGGGTTCAACTAACCGAATTAAAAACACCGAGAACAAGATCAGACTCTGCTAGCACAATGCTAAACCTGGCCTTAAGCTTTATAAATTTTAGCAGTTTCAAATATTCATGAAAAAAATTAATATTCAATTCTGGTAGAAATATCCCATTTCAGCTGCCCATTATGATCTCAAAGAAGACAGAAGTATAATTTATTATTGGTATTACGTTGACAGGTCAGTGGAAACATGTTACCAATGTACAAATTAGAGCCTCCAATTCTAAAATAATTATCAGCCAATTTCAGAGTTGTTAACACTATTAAAATTATTATATATTAGTGGATTCACCCTGACACATCAAATTTTGATTAGATAATACTACATGCTAATAGATGTATCATCTGGATTTCTTAAAGACTCTTTAGTATAAAAGCCTTGATAAAAATTTTCAATAATGTATGCAGAGCTAGGGAGAGGGAATACACGATTGATGGGTCTCCCCTTACAATGCTTATTAAAGGTCCTGATTTGGTTGGCCTCCAACTGTTTCAGCTCAGAATTAGGAATTCTAGTTCTGATGTTGCTTAAGTGCACTGATTAGAAAAACATTTCACAGAGCTATTAAAAAAAGCAAGCTAATCATCAGAAATACAGTAGTGATGAAACAATATTTCACACTGGAAGTTCCTAAAGATTCTGCTTTTCCATTTATTATATGACATATGCTCTTAAAGAAACATCAATAAACAGTTAGTACCTATATATAAATACATAGGAAAATATATTCATTATCTGTGGATAATATCGAGTTCTACCTACAAGATAATCCTTCTAGCAACAGCAGCGGGTGGTGAGACACACAGTACACAGGACGTGTGGCTGTGGATCTATCATTGTGATGATTCTCTCGTGTCTCAGGAACTTCATCTGCAGGACGTGTGGCCCTTTCAATCACACCACTTTGTTTTAAACAAAAGGATGGTAGGTTATCTGGCTGAGTCACAACAACAGGGCGGAATAAATTTCAGAAACAGACATGTGTCACGTTTCACAAGGAGAAACGACATTTCGAGTTTTGTGTTTGTTGTAAAGAACCAAATGATCTCACAGAGCCTATCCCTGAAGCAGATAATTCCCTCTTTCATAAACAGATATGGAAGTTGAATTTGGAATTTTAAAGGTCAAGGATACATATCGAAAACGATAGTACAGATGATCCCTGAACAAGCTGAGGGTTCATCCACCTGTCATTTATAGTCGGCCCTCCATATCCGTGGTTTCTGCTCACCCTAGGACTCAACCTACCGCAGACTGTTTTAGTATTTGTAGCATTCACTACTGAAAATGTATCTGTATGTAAGTGGATCTGGGCATTTCAAATCTGTAGTGTTCAAGTGTCAATTTTAATATATTTAATAGAGCCATCAGCTTTTTTTTTAATCATTCAAAATCTTGCCCTTTTAGAATGAGTGACAAAATGGTTCTTTTTGTTTACTGAAATAATTAACATGAGGTTCTAGCTTTGTAAGTAGTCTGAATTTTTTAAGTTATTTACTGTATCTTTCTTTAATCCAATCCATAAAATGATCCCATGCTGCTGCTGCTACTAAGTCACTTCAGTCGTGTCCAACTCTGTGTGACCCCAGAGACAGCAGCCCACCAGGCTCCCCCGTCCCTGAGATTCTTCAGGCAAGAACACTGGAGTGGGTTGCTATTTCCTTCTCCAATACATGAAAGTGAAAAGTGAAAGTGAAGTCGCTGAGTTGTGTCTGACCCTCAGCGACCCCATGGACTACAGCCTTCCAGGCTCCTCTGTCCATGGGATTTTCCAGGCAGGAGTACTGGAGTGGGGTGCCATCGCCATAAATCACTCCTGAACACAAAGAGGATGATTTCCCTCCTCTATTTAAATTCTGTCCCACTTATTTACAAAGCAGTAATAGTCACAGATGCAGCAAACAAACTTAGGCTTGCCAAGGTGGAGAGGTAGGGGAGGGATAAATTGCAAGATTAGGATTAACATACACACACTGCTAGGGCATAGCTCGGTTGGTAAAGAATCCGCCCGCAATGCAGGAGACACTGGTTGATTTCTGGGTCTGGAAGATCTGCTGGAGAAGAGACAGGCTACCCACTCCAGTATTCTTGGGCTTCCCTTGTGGCTCAGCTGGTAAAATATCCACCCGCAATGCGGGAGACCTGGGTTTTATCCCCAGGTTGGGAAGATCCTCTGGAGAAGGGAAAGGCTACCCACTCCAGTATTCTGGCCTGGAGAATTCCATGGACTCTATAGTCCACGGAGTCCCAGAGAGTCAGACAGAACTGAGCAACTTTCACTTTCATCTATAAATAGATAATGGATAAGCATCCACTGTAGAGCACAGCAAACTCTACTCAGTACTCTGTACTAACTTACATGGGCAAAGACTAATATCGACACGAGTTAATACATATATTAGCTTTGCTGTAAAGCAGAAACGTAAAGCTCCAAGTCAACTATATTCAATAAAAATTTTTTAAAAATAAAATAAAACCTCCCCTCATTGCCTACAGAGTAAAATACAGATTTCCTCTCCTAATACAGAATCTGAGCCCATCTAAATTACCAACCTCATCTTTCAGCTTTACTCCACCTCTGTGCACACTTCAGCTACATAAAATACTTCCTGACCTCTCATGACAAACTCTTATACAAGTCGCACCAGAGTCCTGAAATGCGTTGTTTCTTTTCACAGTTGCTCCCAAAGATTTCAAAGATTATTTGCAAATGTAATATATCATAGCTTTCCAAGAGAACAAATTAGCATACAAATAATGAGCCTCAGGCATGAAAGGAAATATTCAACTATAGGGAAGAAATATGCACTTATTCATAAGTTACAAAATATTTAAATCCTGTGTGGAGAAGTATGCCTTTTTCCGCACTTAAAAAATAAACAATAACAAAGTCTCTGACTTGATCCTATCCACAGCCCCAGGGCAAAATAGAAATTACTATAATAACAGAAACTCACAGAAAAACATGGACATTCTAACAGACTGAGAATACGTTTAATACTTTCCCATGTTCAAAGAAAAAAAAAAAGGCTGCTGTACATATTCCTATTCTCCCGGTTTTACAGTTCTTGGTAATTCTTTTGATTAGTTTTGTTCTCAGGCAGGGCTGCCAAATCCTTTTCTAACCTTCATCCATTCTGTAGTCAGTCTCCTCAGCTCCAGCTCCGACTCAGTTGCCAAGCTCTCCTTCACTGCTTTGGCATCAAAAATGAACCACTGCCATGCACGAAAGCTACCCTGACAACCAGCGTGTGCACAGCAAACAGTAATTTCCTTAAATCCCTCTCTTTGAAAAGATCAGATAAAACACAGTCTCCAACATTAGAGGCCTTTGGTCGACAGTTAACTTCTGCTTTTGATATCTCTGCCTCCTCTTTCGGGCACTTCTCCCTTTACGAATTCAGTGATACAACCGTAAAATTTGTTTTTAAACAGGCAAGGACATAAAATACTGGGGTTTTCATGTCTGTGGTTCCCATGATGAAAATGAAAACTTCCGATGAGAGTTGGAAATAACTGAGTAATGATTCTGATAAATATTCTAAATCTACCCTATAATCTACAGTTGAGTATACTGATTCTTCGAACTTAAATTGCCATGCCACATAGTAGCAGAGAGGTTGATAAAATCTTGGCACATATTTTAGGAGAAAGGTTGGCAAGTTTCAAACTTTTAAGAAGTTTCTGCAAAAATTATGTCAGCTCCTTTGAGGCTCTTTTCTAACAGTTCAATCAGAATCACTTTTCATTTCTTCTGGGGTCCATCTCTCCTTGGATAAACTTGCGATCCAGTTTTCCAAATCAATGAAACCAATCTGTACTTTGACTGGAATTTGCTCTTTCATAATCTGAACTACTTTAAAAACAATATAATAAAGCAAAAGATTCTGGGATCTGTTCTTATCAAAGGTATAAGGCACAAAACAGGGCATTATGAATACTTCAGAACCACATAACAAAGGAAATCATTCAGCACCATTTCAGCTTATTCCCTCACTTAGAGGAGATTCATGCATATTTAAATGAATTAATTTATTTTCTGCAGTTTGCTCTTTGAGAGCTTAAGTGGCCATTTGCTGTTGCTTATTTCAGAATTCTCTGCCCTTGTTCTCTGAGTCACCAACTTATAGCTTGAGTGCTCCAGGTGTATTTATGCTCCCAAGGTATTTTAAATTACCCACTAGGAAATCCAATTTCCTATTTATAAGACTCAGAAGTGATTTCCCACTGTTAACTTTTTCTTAATTAAGGCTATAGACACATATTCACAGTTAAATTTTTGGTACAATCCTATTGGCTCTATAGTCAATATTTTAGAATGTCATCAATATTCAAATCAAAGACAGTCACTTAAGATGGGCTATTCTTGGGGTCTCTTGGGACTGACATTTGGGGTATCCATAAAGTCCATCACCATTAACATCCACTACTTATTACATTCTGTGTCAATCACTATATACATACTACTTCATTTAATTCTTTTGACAGTCCTATGATGTGGTTATCATTTTCTCTATCATTGTTTTAGAGATAAGAAAATGCAGTCTTAGAGAGGTAAATAACAAGATCACACACCTAGTAAATGGCAGAATCTCTTCCAAGTTTTACACTGATTCATGAATGTCTAAGGCATGTGACTGTGTTTCAGAGTATACAGGAATGATTAGGACCCAGATTCTGTCCTTTTCTCTGATCGAGTTAGGGTAAGGAACGTTAAGACAGACAAATCTTACAATCCAAGGCTGGAATGCCTTCAAGACAAACTCCCAAATGCTTTGAAGACTCAGAGAAATCAAAGATAGCAACTGGTTAGAGGTATACAGCTTCAAAAGGCAACGTTGCTTTGAATGAGCCTCGAAAATAAGATGGGATTTAGGAAACGGAAGCTGTGGAGTTCAGAGCATCAATAAGTGGCCGACTCTTGGAAGCTGGCCTTGAGCTATGAATGACTTTGGCAATAACAAACCCAAGAATACGAGGATTTGGTTTTCCCGTGGATTGAAAGCCTACCATCCAATGATGGACTCCACAGGAACGAAGGATTCCTGGACTTTGGACACAGCAGAATTGGATCACAGTGATAAACAGGGTTCCTTTAAGACTTGTTTTTCTGGGTCTCTCAAAGCACACCTTGGCTAGTCAGACTGTTTTAGACAGAAAGCTCTCCCTTCGTAAATTTTAGATTCATCTCAAAAATCATCTCGGACTCCATCCTGGTGGTGCTGCTTCTACATTCCTATATGCTTTGGTCCAAAACAGTCTTCCAGGCACATCACTGTGTCCTTCTCCACCCCAGCCTCCTGCTCTGCTTTACTGCCCACTGTCCCTTATTCTTTCTAAGAGAATTAACTGCAGTTTTGCTTTTCACTCGTAATGATGCAGACAGAACATCAGGTTCACAGGCTTAATGAGGCTAATCCTTCATTCCCGATTTAATTCTGGCACCTGCCATGTGACTCCATCCCATAGGGACTTCACAGTCATCAGCTAGGTGCTCTGTGCTCGCTCCATGCAGGAACCAAGCTAAGCACTCAAGACAAGCAGAGAGCTGGCCAGGTAGCGTCACTATTCTCAGGAAGCTTAACTTTAGGTGAGGGGCAGAGAGGCGGCAACACTGCTGTATTTAAAACGGATGACCACCAAGGATCTACTGTGGGAACTCTGCTCGATATTCTGTAATAACCTAAATGGGAAAAGACCTTGAGAAAGGATAACAGCTCTAAGTACAACTAGTGTTTCAGAAAAGATATGATATTCCTGTTTTTCAATATTAAGACTCTCAGAAAACGTGACTGTGTTACTATGGAGATACACGGTAGAATTACGCTTGTGGCAGGTTTAGGCTAAAGACAAGAAGACAGCTTTCTTTGTCAATGGTGAAAGCCAATGAATCTCAAAGAAAAGCTCAACTTTTGGTTACATTCTTTCTAATCCTATTCGATTTGTGCTAATAATGTAAATAAAAGACTATACCTTCCAATTAAAAAAAAAAAAGACTAGACACAGGTGTATGCGTAACTGAATCACCTCGCTGAACACCTAAAACTAACACAGTACTGTTAACCAACTATACTCCCACATATAATACAGTTTTAGAAAGTATTTAATAAGAGGATATCAAACAATGATGACTGCAAGGAAGAAGATGAAACAGGGCAGTGTGCTTGGTTGGGATGGGAGGGTGTGGGTTCTTATTCAGATCTGCTTACTGGAAAGTCTTCAGGAATCTTAGCTGAGATGCATCCTAGAGTGGATACAGTGTGGAAGATCCATTGGAAGGTAGGAAGAATGGTATTCTGGGCAGTGGGAAATTTAAGCTCAAAAGAGTCTAAGGCAGGAACCAAAAGGGCAGTGTGGCTAAAGCCAGGCCAAAAGGTGCCTGTGGCTGCAGAGAGAGGCCAGATCCTGGAGCAGGACCCCAGGACAGACAGGAATGGGGCTTTTCATTCTAAATATGAGGGAAAAGTCATCAAAGCATTCCATCTAGGGGAGGGGGAGACATAGTTTTGCTCTGGCTTTAAAATGATGGCTGTGGTTGCTTTGTGAAGGATGAGTCAGTGAGGTGATGGAGGAGGAACCCAGGACAGATTCCAGGAGAGGTAAGAAGATGGCCTGAACTTGGAGCATCGAAGGGGAGACGTGGAGAAGGGAAGTCTGAGGGTCGTCCTTAGACTCCCGTCTCAGACGACTGTCCGAGGCTCTTGGTTCACACAGCTGTGCATGTGTACCTGCTGGTCAGCTGCCGTGGGAAACAGAGCAGGGGGCAAAGGGCAAGTATTTTTGTCGCAGGCTTGTGAGCTTAGACAAGGCTCTTAGACATTCATGCAGCAAAGATTTAGTCAACATCAAGCTCTGCACCTGGCACTCCTCTGGGCAGGAGAGACACGTTTTAAAACAAAACAGATGAAGTTTCTACACCCTAGAGCAGCTTCTGTTCCTGGGATCCCAGGGAGAGTGAAGAATAGTCAGAGAGGTCAGGAGGGGAGCTCTACATTACGAGAAGCATGTAGATGCATTTACGGCTACTGGCTTGATAAGATCATTTAGGGACAGTTTATAGAGAGAACTGGAGAAGGAAATGGCAATCCACTCCAGTATTCTTGCCTGGAGAATCCCATGGACAGAGAAGCCTAGTAGGTTACAGTCCACGGGGTCACAAACAGTCAGACATGATTGAGTGACTTCACCTCACCTCTTATAGAGAGAAAGGGCTCAAGACCGGACTAAACGAAGGTGGGGCGTTTTCTTAATGAGAAATAAAGAGAGCAAAATACACCTGTTGATGTTCAGCCTAACAATCTGTCATCAGTTTGTTTGGTTTTACTGACAGACATGGTAAAGTAACCTCCTTATCTCTCCTCACCCACCACTGAATTCTCAGACAGTTCAGGAGCAAGGGCAATAAAATTATCAATGTACTCCTCTCACTTTCTCCTCCTCTTCCTACCTTCTTTATTAAAATTGTATTCAGGGTAAACTGAAAACACAGGCAACTATCCATTTCAGCTACAAAACTCTAAATAATGTGCGACTGCCACAACAGTTAGAGGTAAATCAGTAGCAAAACTGCATACACCATGAAGCGCCATAAGTGAGGGTGAAGGTCCATGCAATTTCCATCACCCTGACTCCAGTCCACAGGGTGCTTTTCAGTCCAAAGGAGTCTACAGAGCTGCCAGGGAGAGACAGTATTTTAAAAGTGACCTTTAATGAATTAAAAAAGTCAACCAAAATCGTGAGTACTTGTAAGAGTTACAGATTACTCGTGGCGTAATTTAGAACTGACGGAGACCACGTGGTCCTTAGGAACTGCTGCCCGAGGTCACACTCCGTGATCAGTAGTCCCAGTGCACTATGTCCACTTTCCCCACTAGATGTCTTCTAGGGAGAAATAACGAACTGAAAACTCATTTATGTTCAATCATTAGTCCTTGCTGAGGTCTAAAGTTTATTCGAAAGTTTATCCCTCTCGTTGACAGCTATTTTAAACATTCTACATCCTGACTTTACCCAGTGCCTTATCTACGATGCTGTGGCTGACTCACTGATAAAGATTCATGTCACCTATGATCAGTAAGTGCCTTCATCCTTAAGCATCGAGACCTTCAGCCCTAATTCAATATTTATCGTCTCTAGTTTCAAAAAGCTAAGCATGGTCTTTTTCAAGCCTTCCATTGCCTCCTCTCTCTTCAGGGAAGGTCCTTCCCATGCTTCACCCACCATCTGCCCGTCTCTCTGGGTCTCTCGAGTCACTTGCCTCCTTTTGACTCTCAACATGAACAGACTTCTTTCTGCACTGGACCTAAGGACTTCTTTCCTTGATAACAAAACTCCAGATCTGTATTATTTCTTGAACCACTGATCAACTTTTAGAAAGTTTAGTAACCCTGCTGCAACTAGGCTCTCAACATGCATTAACTCTTCTTTAACCACCTTGAAAAACAGAAGCCCAGCCCTGCCTGTACTATGCTACTACTATCTATACTTTCAAGAGTGATCAAAATATTTCCACAGTGAAATCCACTCCCTTTTGCATGTGATCCTACTTATTGGGTAAACGGTATCATCCGTGCCTCTTCCTGCCTTGCTTACTGTCCCCTCTGACTTACAACTATTTTGGCCCCTAAACTTGAACTTACCCTTCACTGTTTTAATTGTTTTAAAGGTTAACAATAAAGAACTCTTGCTTCATTGTCTTTTACTCTAATGCAGTTGACTCTGGGTCCCATTTCAGAATTCATGTGGGTAGATGCATCGCACACTTAACCAAGCTTGCTAATTATAGAAAACACGCAAGGCTCTATCCCAGCGGACTAGGAGGAGACAAAGACAACGGCACCAAGTCCTTGAGGGGAATGCATTCTAATAAAAGCAATAAAAAGTCTGCACAAAGAATGGCACTAACAGGTACATACAGTGAAGATCTGTAAAGTCCACTTTAGGAATTCAACGGGAAGAAAGAAAAACTGCATTTAGTGAGGAAATCTTCATGAAGGATATGATTTGAAATGGCCCTTGAAGATGAGTTAAGATTTTAGTGGGGGGGGGTAGCAGAGAGGACGGAGAAGGCAATGGAACTCCACTCCCGTACTCCTGCCTGGAAAATCCCATGGACGGAGGAGCCTGGTGGGCTGCCACTAAGAGTCAGGCACGACTGAGCGACTTCACTTTCACTTTTTACTTGGAGAAGGAAATGGCAACCCACCCCAGTGTTCTTGCCTGGAGAATCCCGGGGACGGGGGAGCCTTGTGGGCTGCTGTCTATGGGGTCACACAGAGTCGGACATGACTCAAGTGACTTAGCAGCAGCAGCAGAGAGGAAGACATTCAAAGGAGATAATACTCTGAGAATACTGGGGGTTGGAGGCATGTTTTAAGGGGGGTAATGCCATGTGTGTTGGACCTCAAATGCTTTTCACAGGCATTACAGGTACAAAACAGTCCAATTCTGCTACTGAGAATAAAAAAGAAAGACAGTGCTGGATATGGGAAAGATAGAGCTCATTTAGTTCAAAGTCACACATTTTAAGGGAAGAGGATGAAGCTTCATGGCAGGTGAGAGCAGTGCTGACGTGTACATCGTAACTATGGCAACAGAGGGTCAGGGTGAAGAGGAGAACCAGCTTCTCTGACTTTGTTCACCTCGGTCAACAAGCACAAGCCTGATACCCACCCTCTTCGGAAACGCATCCTTCTAGAAGGGGTGCGTGGTGTGCTTAGTCTCTCAGTCATGTCTGACTCTTTCTGACCCCATGCACTGTAGCCCACCAGGCTCCTCTGTCCACAGGGATTGTCCAGGCAAGAATACAGAAGTGGGTTATCATGCCCTCCTCCAGGGGGTCTTCCCAACACAGAAAGATCGAACCCACGTCTCCTGTATTGCAGGTGGATTCTTTACTGTCTGAAACCAGGGAAGAAGTGAAGTGAAGCGAAGTCACTCAGTTGTGTCCAACTCTTTGTGACCCCATGGACTGTAGCCTACCAGGCTCCTCCCTCCACGGAATTTTCCAGGCAAGAGTACTGGAGTGGGTTGCCATTTCCTTCTCCAGGGGATCTTCCCTACCCAGGGATCAAACCCGGGTCTCCTGCATTCCAGGAAGACATGTTAACCTCTGAGCCACCAGGGAAGCCTAGGAAACCAGGGAAGCCCACTCTAAAAGAGGGGAGCCTTATTTGTTTAATTCACCTGGTAATTAGCATGCACCATGCAAGGTATAGGAAATAAAACTTTATCTATAGAATACAGCCTTTGGTGAGATTCAGGTCAACTGAAAACAACCCAGGTCTGAATTTGTATTTTTCTTAATTATATGTCAGCTTTAAATTGCCCAAATTGTTTCTCTCTCCTGGCAGACTTAACACTGCTATGTCGCTTCAGTTGTGTCCCACTCTGTGCGACCCCACAGGCAGCAGCCCACCAGGCTTCCCCACCCCTGGGATTCTCCAGGAAAGAACACTGGAGTGGGTTGCCATTTCCTTCTCCAGTGCATGAAAGTGAAAAGTGAAAGTGAAGTCACTCAGTGGTGTCTGACTCCTAACAACCCCATGGACTGCAGCCCACCAGGCTCCTCTGTCCATGGGATTTTCCACCAAGAGTACTAGAGTGGGATGCCACACTGCCTTCTCCAGACTTAACACTAATATACTACAAATAAAAATTTTTTTTTTTCTGATGGCTAAAAATAAAAGTAGGTTATCAGTTGTAGTTAGTAAAATCAAAAAGCCTTCTTGCTTTAATAAGCTTGTTCCTAAGAGACACACACACACATGAAAAGCCAGATTTAGGAATAGTTGAGAGACAAGCTGTTAATTTGCAATTAAATGTAGTCTAGAAAACAGATGAGTGAAAAAGGCCAACGCGATTTCTCCAAAGTAAAACCTTGTGAATAAACTGAGAGGCAGCCCAAGCGTGATGCTGGCACCGGGGCTGCTGGGAGATGACAACATTACTAATAAATCATTATCAGAAGGTGTTGCGTTGCTGCAGCCAGAGCGTCCGCTCGCTCAGAGTACATGAGGAACGCTAATCATCACCTTCTTCACTTCCAGCCTCACTTGTGCACTTCTGAAGAGTGAGAACCTTCAGCAGGAGATGATAAAACTGAAACGAGGACACAGGACGTCCTCCTTTGCGATGTTCGGCCACGGCCGTACGGTGACCCGCATCACATGGCATCCATGAGACGAGGGGAGGCACGTGAGATCCGACACAGCTTCCCAACCAAAGCCTCCTGAGTCTGGTCCTCCTGCCGCTTCTCATGAGGGCTTTAGTGGCTACCTCATAGGGAATGAAGGAGGAGAGAGGTGTCTCTGTGAAAAATTAAGCCCCTGGCATGTATGATCTGGACCCGATGACCTGATTATTTCTCTGGGGGCTTCCCTGGTGGCTCTGCTGGTAAAGAATCTGCCTGCAATGTGGGAGGCATGGGTTCCATCCCTGGGCTGGGAAGATCCCCTGGAGTACGGAATGGCTACCCACTCCAGTATTCTGGCCTGGAGAATTCCATGGACTGTATAGTCCATGGGGTCACAAAGAGTGGGACATGACTGAGTGACTTTGACTTTTAGTAGCCACGGTTTCAAACTGAAGAAAACCTCTGACATCATCTAGCAACTCTCTTTCTATTGATGAAAGGTCCATGTGACATCCCTGTGCCATACAATTCACGTTTCAGAGTCAGAGCTTGAACCCCACTGTCCTCTTTCTTCCATATTATTAAGTGAAGTAAACATCTGCATAAATGTTTTCTGCTACATTTCAAGGGAAACTCAGGTACAAATTACACAGAGAGAAGTTATAACATGTAAGTTAGATGTTATACAATCATCTCCAGAGAGTTTACTTTGTCAATGGGTTTAAAGCACTGATTTGTTTCCTTCTGTGGCTGTTTTAGAATCTCTAAGCCAGAAGAAATCTACGCTCTCTTGCCAGTTCCCAAATGCACCTCTTTAGCTTGAGAACTTACTTTCTCTCTGTGTAATCCATACCTGGAGTTTCCCAAGCACTACCTGATGCTGGGAAAGACTGAGGGCAGGAGGAGAAGGGGGTGACAGAGGATGAGATGGTTGGATGGCATCACCAACTCAATGGACATGAGTTTGGGTGAACTCTGGGAGCTGGTGATGGACTGGGAGGCCTGGAGTACTGCAGTTCACAGGGTCACAAAGAGTCAGACACGACTGAGCAACTGAACTGACAGCAAAACCACATTATGCACATACTTCACTACAAGCTTTATTTGGGGTCCACAGACATATATCCAAGTCCTCTTATGTAGATGCTTCTGTTTCAGTCCGATTTGGGGGCATTTCCCCAAACGGACCTTCCTTTCTAGCCTGTGGGTGTGCATGCTAGGTTGCTTTAGTCGTGTCCAACTCTTCATAACCCTATGGACTGTAGCCCACTAGGCTCCTCTGTCCATGGGATTCTCCAGGCAAAAATACTGCAGTGGGTTGCCATGCCCTTCTCCAGGGGACCTTCCTGACCTAGGGGTCCAACCCATGTCTCTTATGTCTCCTGCATTGACAAGCAGTTCTTTACCACTGGTGCCACCTAGGAAGTCCTAGCGTTCTCTCAATATTTTCAGCTTTTTCACAATCTGGCCTCCAAGCAACCTATATAAGACACAGTGGCAGCTCACTGCTGAGAAACGTGCCTGCCACCTAAACCTCTGCAACCAAGCCTTTTCATCAAAAAATCCTGCTTCAACTATTTATCCTCCTTTGTGAATGTCAAATACATCTTTTTTTTTTCTTGACTCCTTATCACACATACTTTGAGATCCAGGATGAATGACAATATTTAGTTGATAATCACCCCCGAAATCAGACATCACAGCAAGCATACATTACACTGAAATTACACTCTTCAGTTATGCATGGGTTCTGATTTATGGCTCACAGAGTGGAAAGAGATGGCTCAGGTAGGGCTCACATCATGACATTAATTGCTAAGTGTTAATTCTCTTGTCTTCTTTGTCTTTCAAACAGCCCAATTTGCAGGAAAATTCTACTTTCATTTAGAAAAAGGATGTTTGGGTAGGGTATTTCACTAAGTCCAAAACTTTAAAAAATAGATATGTAAGTGCCCAGAGATGGCTCCACTTTCTGTGCACGGAGGACTACATCAGAAAACATGAACTTGGACAATTCATTTAACAGCCTGTGTCTGCTTCCTCGCCTATAAAATGAGAATAGTATTTAATCTGCAGTAATCTACAAGCTGATGGTATTCCTGGATGAGAATGAGTATAGAAAATACATAAGTAGGAGAAAGTATATTCAAGACACAAAGTATGATTATTCCGACTCTGCTGAAAATTCTGCCCAGTGAGCTGTTCCCATAGTAAAAGTTTATTCACCTGAACCCTTGATTCTTTCTCTACAATTCAAGTAATGAGCAAAAGTTATTGCTTTCTTGTCTCAGTATATTAGCTGGATGGTTGAATGCACAGAGCTCACATCTGAATCAGCACAAAAGTGAAACCTGGAGGAGGGGAAATAGAAAGGGACCCTTGAGCTTACACCAGAGTCATTCTCATCTGTCAACCTGCCCACATAAATACTAGGAAATCAACTCATTTAAACAACCTGGGAGGCAAGCCTGAGTTATAATAGTGTTCTTGAACGTAGGTCAATGAAAAATTGGTCTGCTCACAAATTCCCATTTGTCATATTCCCTACAAATGCACGTTAATTGTTTTCATATTTAAATGCCGAGGAGCAACCATAACAAATGTGTGTTGTCAGGTTGTTGGGAGTTTTCTAAAAACAAAACAGGATGATTATAACATAGAGTAAATTATTGTTGGTTCCATGTGCTCTCAGGCAGAATCACAGAAGGGTAAGGACTTAGGAAAAGTCATTCATATCTGGTTCAAATCCTATTAACATAGAAAATAGAACTGGAGCTGAGTTAATATATAGTATTAACAAAATATACAGTATTCAGTACAAATTTGTTGTAGGCCATTTGCATTAGTTTTGTATGTCTGAAAATGTAGTATCTGCTTAGCAGTGGGTTTCCAAGGTGGTGCCAGTGGTAAACAGCCTGCCAATGCAGGAGGCATAAGAGACAGGGGTTTGATCCCTGGGTTGGGAAGATCCCCTGAGGAGGGCATGGGAACCCACTGCAGTATTCTTGCTTGGAGAACCCCCACAGACAGAGGAGCCTGCCCATGGGACTGCAGAGTCAGACACAACTAAAGCGAATTAGCACACATGGAGAACGTTTGAAAATCTTTCAGAACACTGTAGTCTAAGAAAAATCTTGTTCCTTTTTGTATCTCCCCCCACCACAAGAGGAATAATATCGACTGTTATTAAGCTCCCTCTCACCTAACTTTGCCTTTTTCATAAAAGCTGGGTCCCTCAAGTTTCCCGTGACTGCCGCTTTGTGCAATGATTCTTCAGTGTTAATATATAGAACTTAGGAACATATCAAAAGTTGCAGTTTTGTGCTCTATAACAGACTGACCAAATGTATGCAAATAATAAGGAAACCCAAAGTGCAGCATACTGTAGTATAAGCACGCGCGTGCGGCCCTGGTGTCTGTGCGTGTGGAAGGAGCGAGAACAGAAGCAATACAGGTCCACCAGCAGATTGCTGGTACGCATGGGCTCAGCAAATTAACGATCGACCCATAAAGACCTGTACAGTCCTGAGACTCTAACAAAGTGTGACTAAGAAAGCAATGAAAGGAAGAGCCAAATTGTCTGCCTTTTGTTTTTCACCATCTTAACCACACATAAACGTGCATTTTCAAAGGCTAAGCAAGAGAAGCGATCATGAAAGGATCGAAAGGAGGAATGTTTCGAACAAAAACCCAGTTAGCCACCCCCAGCTGGCCAGGGCTTTTGTTCTGGTCCTGTGTGAACTCTGACTTCCTTCACGGCTCCCAGGGATCCCAATATACACTGGGCTGAGTCTGACTGCACTTCTTGGAGAACAGAAACGAAAGGGAATGGGAACTGCGACCTCCACCCCACCCTTTGTGGAACCAAAGAGATCATGTGCACACAACTTGTTTTGTGTCTGTTTTGTCTAGTCTTTACCACAAGTTATCTGAGACCAAGATGAACGACAACATAGAGATTCAGTTTCTCAAGGACAATATAAACCGTCTTCATACAGTAGTTTTCAGAATAACTGTAAAGATTCAGTGATGTAATAATTGCATTCAATGTGTATTATTCCAAGAAGTTATTAATTATTGATTACAGACTTATATGATGGGCTGAATAAATGTCCACATTACAATCCCCGGAATCTGTAACGAAGGTACTTGCATGGCAGGAGGAACTTTGCATATGTGATTAAATTAAAAATCATGAGCTAGGATTAGCTTGGATCACCCAGGTAGTCTCAGTGTAGTCACAATTTTTTTTTTTCTAAAAGCACAGCTTTGAATCTGAGTCAGAGAAGGAGACGTGACAGTGGGAAAAGAGGTCAGAGGTCTGATGACGCTGTGCTGGCGCCCTTGACAGTGGAGGAAGCGATCGTGAGTCGAGAAGCGTGGGCAGCTTCTGAAGGCTGCGATGGCATGAAGAGGATTCCCTACCAGAGCCCCCGGCAGGAACACAGCTCTGTCAATAACGTGAGACTCATTCTGGAATTCAACCTGCGTAATTGTAGGTAATGAACGTACTGTTTTAGGTCCTTAGTTTATGGTTATTTGTTACAGCAGCAATCTGTAACCGATACAGCTACAAATTTACATTATAAAATTTTAACAAATATGGCTATAGTTTTTATCTACCTTTCAAACATGATATTCTTAAGTTTACCTATCTTTATATATGTAGGCTTCCCTTGTGGCTCAGCTGATAAAGAATCTGCCTGCAATGTGGGTTGAGTCCTGGGTTTGATCCCTACGTTGGGAAGATTCTCTGGAGAAGGGCACAGCTACGCACTCCAGTATTCTGGCCTGGAGAATCCTATGGGCTGTATAGACCACAGAGTGACAAAGAACAGAACATGACTGAGTGACTTTCACTTTCACCTTTATATATATATATATACACACACACACACATACACACTTGAATCTATTATCAAATATCAGCATTTTCTATACTGCTAATATTGAAGGAACGTATAAGGAAAAAACTTTGTGCTGAGATAGAGACACTGATTTCCAGGCCAAATCTGGCCCGAGGAAGCCATGTGACTCGTGGAAGGAACCTTTAGGTATTAGTTATTTCACTTGAAAACCATAAGTCTAGACAAACAACTATATGCCTTTCAACATTATGATACTGTAATTATCCTAAATTCTAAGTAAAGGAAATATCATTCCTACAGTTTGGACTGTATATCATAGAGATTGTCATTTGCTGGCATTTACTATCAAGAGTGTCTTTTTTTTTAAATCAAGATGTGGTATCAACACAATTCAGGTTTCTTTTTTTTTTTAAATATATTCCATTAATAAAAAATATAATATTCTACTATTTATATAATGTAGTAAAAAATATAAAATCACAAAAAACAGAGCTACTATATGATCTAGCAATTCCACTTCCAGGGATATATCTGCAGAAAACTGTAATCCCAAAGTATTTACATGCACCTTAGTTTCCAATGCAGCACTGTGTGCAACAGCCAAGACATGGAAATAACACAAATGTTCATCAATGGAAGAATGGATAAAAAAGATGTGGTGCGTACACACACACACACACACACGCACACACACACATGGAGTATTACTCAGCCATAAAAAAGAATGAAAAGTACCATTTGTAGCAACATGAATGGAGCTCAGATTGTCATACTGAGTGAGGTAAGTCAGGCAGAAATATAAATATGATATTGCTTCTATGTGGAGTCTAAAAGCATGAACCTATCTACAAACAGAAACTGAGTCACAAGTTACCAAGCACGAAAAGGGGAGGATAAATTGGGAGACTGGGACTGACTTATATACACTGTTATATACACAGTAGATAACATATACGGACCTCAGAGAGAGCACAGGGAACTCTGCTCAGAGCTCTGTAATGACCTACACGGGAACAGAATCTAAAAAAGAACGGACATATGTATACGTGCAACTGAGTGTGCTGTACACCCGAAACTAACGAAACACTGTAAATCAACCATACTCCAATGGAAAAAAAAATCACTTAATACAGCCTAGAGTAATAAACTCAGTACATACTGTTACCCTATAAGTCTTACCAAATATTCACTGTCCTACAAACAGAAATGCAAAGATTTCTTAAGAAACCGTTGCAAAATATTTATCTGTAATTATAATCTAATTTATTTATACATATAAAATAAACATTCTAGGTATAGCTATTATAAAAATAAATCTTTCATGCATGTAAATTTACATAAATTTGGGACAGAACTTACTATTTTCTGAGGTTTGAAAGATACTTAGTGAAAAGTTATTATTGGAGAAAAATCAATATTGGAATTTATAGCTAGCACTTTCCACTTATAAATAAAAATGACCTATGGAAACATTAATGACTTTTCTAAATTAATAACATAAAGCAGTGAAGATGTAAAGCCACTGACAGCTAATTAAACACAGAAGGGGGAAAGGCTGCTTGTTGTCTGTATCCCTGTGTAGAGAAAAGTGCTTTTTAAAAAATACTTAGAGATTATTTGATATAATCTTCATGTAAATGAAACTCCTTCCCCAGGAGATTGGACTTAAATATTCAGTGACCTGCACTTGTCCCTCAGAAGGACTGGCCAGTCCCTGTTGTTGAATGTTCAGTCACTAAGTCATGTGCAATTATTTGTGACCCCGTGGACTACAGCACCCCAGGATTCCCTGACCTTTAGTGTCTCCCAGAGTTTGCTCAAACTCATGCCCATTAAGTCGATGATGCCATCCAACTATTTCATCCTCTATCACCCCATTCTCCTCCTGCCCTCAATCGTTTTAAGCATCCAAGGTCTTTTCCAGTGAGTTGGCTCTTCCCATCAGGTGGCCAAAGTATTGGAGCTTCAGCTTCAGCATCAGTCCTTCCAATGACTATTCAGGACTGACTTCCTTAGGATTGACTGGTTTGATCTCCTCGCTGTCCAGGGGACTCTCAAGAGTTTTCTCCAGCATAACAAATCAAAAACTTTAATTCTTCGGTGCTCGGCTTTCTTTATTGCCCAACTCTGACATCTGTACATGACTACTGGACAAACCATAGCTTTGATTATATGGCCTTTTTTCAGCAAAGTGATGTCTCTGTGTTTTTATATGCTGTTTAGGTTTGTCATAGCTTTTTTCCCAAGGAGCAAGTGTCTTTGAACTTTGCGGCTGCAGTCACCGCCCACAATGATTTTGGAATTCAAGAAAATAAAATCTATTTTTTAATCATTAGATACAGGCTGACCCTTAGGTCTCCTCCTCTCCTCTCTCCCCAGTCTCCAGCAGCAAGCACAGAAATAAAGGAGGGCAAGGTACAAGGCACTACCTATCTCTGGATCAGAACACACTTGCCGTGTCTCCTGCAAATGTTTCCTCTGTGCTACCTCCTCCCCAAATCTGCGTCGTGCCAGCTAGACTTGTTTCACTGCCTTTTCACCCTGGCTGCCCTGGCTGACTTCCCTGGAGCTTCCCTCTGGAAGGCTTGGACCTTAAGAGTAGATGTCAGTGTGTGCGGGCATGCCTGCTAAGTCACTCCAGCCGTCTGACTCTCTGCGACTCTATGGAATACAGCACGCCAAGCTCCCTTCTCCATAGGAATCTCCAGAATCCTACAGTACTCCAAGAGTACTGGAGGGGGTTGCCATTTTCTCCTCCAGGGAATCTTCCTGACCCAGCGACTGAACCTGCATCTCCTGCACTGGCAGGTGGGTTCTTTACCACTAGTGCCATCTGTGAAGCCTAGAGGTCAGTACCACCAGGATAATAAACTAGTCAAAGACTTCACAAGGAAAAAACCCTACAAAACAATGTATCTGAGGAACAAGTGTGCCGAAATCCTCAACAAAACACTAGGAAACTGATTCCAACAACATACAGAAAGAATTATACATCGTGACCGAGTGGAACTTCTCCCAGGAATTTAAATTTGATTTAACATCTGAAATCCAAGTAGTGCGATGCATTATTATGTCAATACGATTTTTAAAAAATCACAGGATCATCTCAATAACCAAAAACAAAAAAACAAACACCACAGAAAAAGCAAACTCCAGTACCCTTCCATGATAGATTAAAATAACAAACAAACAAAAACCAAGCAAAGTAGGAATACAATGGGCTTTCCTCAGTCTGATCAAGGACATTTGTGGAAAACCAACACTGAATGCTTTTTTTCATGTGATCAAGAACAGGACAAGGGTCTCCACATTTGCTCCTCTCAAACCTATCTGAATACTATTTCAGTACTATCTGAATACTATTCAATATTTGACTGCAGGTCCTAACAGGACAATTTGGCAAGAAAAAAAAGGTATCCACAATAGAAAAGAAGTAAAACTATCTCTATTTATAGATGACATGATCTTGTAAATAGAAAATTCTAAGAAGTCACTAAAACACATGAGCACTAATAAATATGTTCAGCAAGGCTGCAGCATATAACATCAACCGATACAAAAATCAACTGTATTTCATATACTTGCATTAACCAGTGTAAATACAAAGTTAAGAAAACAATTCCATTTATACTTAGAATACATTTAACAAAAGAAGTACAAAACTTATACTATGAAAATCACAAAGCTTTGCTGAAAGAAACTGAAGATATAAACAAATTGAAACTATCCAATGCTCACGGGTTGGAAAATTTAATGTGGTTGATACAGCTATAGTCGTCCCTGGGTATATTGGGGACACTAGTTCCAGGACCTGCTATGGATACTAAAACCTGTAGATACTGAAGTCCATGAAGATTCTGCACCCAGGGATACAACCAATCGTGGATCAAAAATGTAGTACCATATTTATATTTTTAAAAAATCTGCACATAAATGGATCCATGCAGTTCAAACCCATGTTTTTCAAGGGTCAACTGTACCTCTCAAACTGACCTAGAGTCAACATAATCCCTATCAGAATCTTAGCTGACTCTTTGCAGAAATCAACAAATTAATTCTCGACCATTACTTTATACCGTATTCAAAAATTAATGCAAAATGGATCAAAGACTTAAACATATGGGAAAAAAAAAACCTTATAAACTCTTTAAAGAAAATATAGGACTAAATCTTTATGATGTCGGATTTGGCAATGTGACACCAAAAGCATAATCAACAAAAGAAAAAATAGACAAATTAGACGCCACCAAAATGAAAAATGATTGCTCTTCAGAGAACACCATTCCAAACAGTGAAAACAGAGCCTGCAGAATGAGGAAATAAATATTTGTAAATCTTACATGATTTGTGTCTAAAATATAAAGAACACTTACAACTTAATAATAAAAAGACAACACAATTGCAGAAGGGCCAAAGGATCTCCAAAGAAGGGATACAAATAGCCAATGAATACCTGAAAAGTATATTCTATATCATTAGTCACTGCTGCTGCTGCTGCTGCTGCTGCTGCTGCTGCTAAGTCGCTTCAGTCATGTCCGACTGTGTGTGACCCCAGAGACAACAGCCCACCAGGCTCCCTCGTCCCTGGGATTCTCCAGGCAAGAACACTGGAGTGGGTTGCCATTTCCTTCTCCAATGCATGAGAGTGAAAAGTGAAAGTGAAGTCACTCTGTCGTGTCTGACTCTTCGAGACCCGGTGGACTGCAGCCCACCAGGCTCCTCCACCCACGGAATTTTCCAGGCAAGAGTACTAGAGTGGGGTGCCATCGCCTTCTCCAATCATTAGTCCCTAGGGAAATGTAAACCAAAACCACAACAAGATACCACTTCACACCCGCCAGGATGGCTAAAGTCAAAAACTCAAATAAATGTAAGCATTAGCAAGGATGTGGGTAAGTCAGACCTCTCATACAAGGCTGGTGGGACTTTAAAACAATGCAGCTCCTTTGCAAAAGAGTCTAGCAGTTCCTCAACAACTAAACATAAAGTTACAATATGACCCCACAAGAGGTGTGTACCCATGAGAAATGAAAACATGTCCATACAGAAAGCTGTAGAAGAATGTTTATTTTTCATAATAGAAGGCAGATATAATCCAAAGGTCCATTAGTGGATGGATAGATAAATATGATATGTTAATATTATACAGGGGAATATTATTTGATCATAAAAAGGAAAGAAATACTATTAAGTTCTACAACATGGATGAACCCTAAGAACAAGCTAAAGTCAAAGAAGCCAGTCACAAAAGCCCATTATATAATTCTCTTCATATGAGAATCTAGGATAGGGAAATCTATAGAGGTAAAGTAAACCGGTGGTTGCTTAGGGATGGAGGAGAGGGCAGGGTGGGGGACAGGAAGAGTATGGGGGCTGGTGCCTGGAGAATCCTGTGGACAAGGGAGCCTGGTGGGCTGCTATCCATTGGGTCGCACAGAGTCAGACACGACTGAAGCGACTTAGCACGCATGCATGCATTGGAGGAGATGGCAACCCACTCCAGTAATCTTGCTTGGAGAATCCCAGGGACAGGGGAGCCTGGCGGGCTGCCGCCTATGGGGTCACACAGAGTCGGCCACAACTGAAGTGACTTAGCAGCAGCAGCAGCAGCAGCTGTAGCAGCAGCAGCAGCAGCAGCTGCAGCAGCAGCAGCAGCAGCAGCAGCAGCAGCTGCAGCTGAAGGGAACACGCTTTTTGAGGAGCTGAATATGTTTGTAATTTGACTGGCAATGGTTGCATATATTGGGATTTCCCAGGTGGCTCAGTATAAATGAATCTACCTGCCAATGCAGGAGACTCAGGAGTTGCAAGTTCAATCCCTGGGTCAGGAAGATCCCCTGGAGTAGGTACTGGCAATCCACTCCAGTATTCTTGCTTGGAAAATCCCATTGGCAAAGGAGCCTGGGGGGCTACAGTCCATGGGGTCAGAAAGAGTCAGACACAACTGAGCACAATCATGCATGGTTGCACATATTTGCAAATAAACTAAATATCACTTAATTTTAAATGGGTGAATTATATATATATATATATATATATATATCAATTATGTTTCAATAAAACTATTAAAAAACCTGTCACTTCCTTCCAGCTTAGTTGACTAATACCAGAATCAACGCATGCCTTCTAGATGAGCGAATTGGTCTGATTTCTTTTGCTTAAACGATTTGGTGATGGTCATGAGCCTTTATAGATTCAGAGTGAACAGTTCAAGTATGGCCCTTTGTAAGATCTTTTCCAGATACAAATATGGAAGTGACATCATCAGACCTTTGTCCCAGGGCTCCCTCTCACCTAGTGCATACAGGCACAAGTGAAGTGGTATTTTGCAATAAAACTGAACATTTTTTTTTAAAAAAAGACTGCATCAGTCTGTGATCCTTTAACTATAATGGAGCTGTGTGTGTGCTCAGTCATGTCTGACTTTGCGACCCCATGGACTGTAGCTCACCAGGCTCCTCTGTCCCTGGAATTTTCCAGGCAAGAATACTGGAATAGGTTGACATTTCCTCCTCCAGGGGACCTTCCTGACACACAGGTCGAACCTGCATCTCTTGTATCTCCTGCATTGACAGGTGGATTCTTTACCATTGTAGGTGATTACAATTTGATTTTTTTTTAATTTTTAAAGGGTAAAATAATGACTCATACAAATATAAAATAAACACAAAGATTTCAGTTAAGTCATTAATTAATGAGAAAACTACTATGATGTAAAAAGAAATAAACAAACTGTTTCAACAGTGACTACAAAGGATAAACCTATTAAGACAGCCAGGAATGCTGAAATGGATTCGCTAATAGAAAATTGGCAATTTATATAGGGTGATAATGCATGGAGTTTTCAAAACAAAAGCTCAACTGATTTATATGAATAGGAATCATATACAGTATGATAAGCCCTTTACCAGTCAACTTCCAATTCCACAATATTTCTAAAATAAGCAAAGATGATGAAAAGCTAAGAACCAGATAACCCTTCAAAGGCCTCTAGACTATGGCCAAGAATCCACTTAAAGATACACAGATTTTTTTTTGCCCATATCAGATGTTTTTGCAATTTTTCATGATAGGTTTAAGAGTGGTATGTCTACGCATATAATTTGACTTGTAAGTTTCTATGCTATTTCATCTATCATATTTCACTAGTTTTTAACACATACATATCCCCCACATCTCTGCAATTATAATTGGTAGAATTTTTTCTCAGTGTACATAAAATAAGGAGGCATCTTATAACTGATGACATCTTCGATTCGATGAAATACAGTCATCTCACCAAATTATAAACTCGAGAAAGTGATCTTGGGGTGGGAGGCTTTAGCTAACATACACCTTGCAGAAAAAAAAAAAATTAACTTTTTAAAAGCCATCCTCAGTATCATTACCTTTGACTATGTGTTTCAGGTAAAAATTTTAACAATGTCTTCAACTGAAATTGGATTACTGATTATCAATGAATTCAGATACAAAAGCTACTGCCCTTTAATCAGAGAAGAAACACTGACATCACAGTTTGAGTGCTTTAGCACTGGACTAGAGAAGCAATAATTAAAATAATGAGAAAGATATTTAAAATTACGAAACAACTCACACACTAGTGGCACTAACTCACAGAAGTTAGAGCCTAAGTATGCTGCCACTGCCGAGTCGCTTCAGTCGGGTCCGACTCTGCGTGACCCTACGGACAGCAGCCCTCCAGGCTCCTCTGTCCCCGGGATTCTCCAGGCAAGAGCACTGGAGTGGGCTGCCATTTCCTTCTCCACTAAGTACGTACAGCTATTGTCAAACATGATAACTCACTAGAATCACTTTGTAAGGTATAAAGGAGTGAGAAATAAGACTTTTTACTGAAAGTGCATTAATAGCAACTGTAGTTTTCTTTGCTTTTTTTTTAAAAAATAGACTCTTGAACTGTTCCCGTGATAGGCTGGCACTTAAAAATCCTCACAGAGAACTCCTGCAGGAAATCTTGGTACCTGTACACACTTATTACACAGTATTTCCATAGAGATGAAAACTCTTTTCAAACTGTTTTCTTAGAATTTTTTTTCTTTCAAAACTCTTTCACTTGGGTTAGATTTGAGTCTCTTTCAGTCGATGCTATGAAATTATTTCATTCTGTCACTTATTTCTATACTTCGAAAAAACATAAAAGAAGGAACAATGGATGCATAATACCAAACTGAATTTGAGTTATAAAGCAGATGCCTGAGCACATTGAGGGCAATTTGATTTAAATTTTTTCTTAGGTAAAAGTGTAGTGAAGTTAAAAGTTTGTCCCTCAGAAATTTTTCTGTTTCTTCCAAATTAATGTTAATTTCCTACCATTATGTCTTCTTCCTGGTTCCTTTGCTTTCTTTCCCTGTCTACAGTTTCCTTCCCCTTATCTCAAATTCCCTTTAGTTATTTTTTTTAAAAAACATCAACTTATTTTCTATGGAAAGTATATAAATAGCATCATACACTTGATATATAAATATAAACAGCACTGAAGGCTTGAATTCAAATTCTGAGTGCATCGATCCCTAACGACATTAATTTGGTCCATTGCTAAGTAAGGCTTTGAACTACCATCTCCTTATTTGAAAAATGGGGGATCTGGTAATTTTTCAAAATCAATGAATGACACCAAGCAGCAGAGGGAAGGAAAACCAAAGACAACAAAAGTTACACTTAAACATGCTGTAGTAAAACTGTAGTGCATCAAAGAAAAATAAAAGGCCTAAAGGATAGATAGAGTTAAATGCAGATTATAAACAAAATTTGACTGTGGATCCATCAAAAGCAAAAACAGAAACACATAGGAATAGGCTGAAAGAAAGTTTTTATTATGTTAATATATATGGCCAAAGTGTTCATCAAGATGGCAGACAAAGAAAAGACATTCTTTTCTGATAGAAGAGCTCACTCCTACTTATTCCTGCCTCACTGACAGAATCTGTTTTATTTGCGGTGACCAGGTCCACAGAGTAACTAAGTTTCATGTCCTAGCCTCCTTTGCAGCTAGGGTGGTGTGCGACAGTTCTGGCCACCGAGGCAAATGATCAGACGAGGCGGGGTTTCTGGAAATGCTGGGGATCCCTGATACCTGCTCTCCAGCGGCATGTGCTGCCCGCTTTCTGCCGGGCTTTCCAGCCTGATGCTAAACAGGGGACACTCTGCAACAGAGACATCTTGGGTTTCGAAGCAAAGGCTGCATCAATCACAGAAGCCTTGCCCTGTAAATACTTAACTCTGCACTTTATTACATAGTGGCGGCGTGGCGTGGGGCAGAGGGGTGCTGTTTAAAACCATTATTTCTGTTACTCATAATTGAACACAATCCTATTTGTTACAGATGAAGAAGAAAGAAACATGATTACAAACCCAGGTCGAATTTTCGGAAATCATGAAAGTGTTCAGAAATACAGTAATACGAATAAAATCAAGTGTCCATACAGCACAGATTGACTAACTCAGAAACTTTAATTTTTTAAAGGTGTACTTTACAAAGCAACACTTAAGCATAAGGTTTCTAGAGATGAGTCCTTACATGACTCATCAAGTACAGGATCTTATGGACAAAATTTCTAATTATCAAGAGCAATTCAAATTCCAATTAAATGGAGACAGAAATTATGTTTATGGATGGGAAGACTCAGTTTTGTACAGGAATTCTCATTCCCAACTGTTCTAGTCTTCCAATGTAATCTCTAAATTAAGGCTGATTCTGATAAAAATTACAATGGAACTGTGTGTGTGTAACATTTGTCAGACTTTGTTTTTTGGGGCATCAAAATCACTGCAGATGGTGATTGCAGCCAGGAAATTAAAAGACGCTTACTCCTTGGAAGAAAAGTTATGACCAACCTAGACAGCATATTCAAAAGCAGAGACATTACTTTGCCAACAAACGTCCGTCTAGTCAAGGCTATGGTTTTTCCATTGGTCATGTATGGATGTGAGAGTTGGACTGTGAAGAAGGCTGAGCGCCAAAGAATTGATGCTTCTGAACTGTAGTGTTAGACAAGATTCTTGAGAGTCCCTTGGACTGCAAGGAGATCCAACCAGTCCATCTTAAAGGAAATCAGTCCTGGATGTTCACTGGAAGGACTAATGCTGAAGCTGAAACTCCAATACTTTGGCCACCTCATGCGAAGAGTTGACTCACTGGAAAAGACCCTGATGCTGGGAGGGACTGAGGGCAGGAGGAGAAGGAGACAACAGAGGATGAGATGGCTGGATAGCATCACAGACTCAATGGACATGAGTGGGTAAACTCCAGGAGTTGGTGATGGACAGGGAGGCCTGGTGTGCTGCGATTCATGGGGTCGCGAAGAGTCGGACTCGACTGAGCGACTGAACTGAACTGAACATTTATCAAGCTACAAGTTTATGAAGAAAAGAAAAAAGCCAGGTGTGTGTGCAAATGGGCTTCAGCTGTTTCTGACTCTTTGCAACCCCATGGACTGTTGCCTGTCAATCTCCTCTGTCCCTGGGATTCTCCTGGCAGGAATACTAGAGTGGGCTGCCATGCCGTTCTCCAGGGGGCCTTCCTGACCCAGAGATTGAACCTGAGTCTCCTGCAGCTCTTGCACTGCAGACAGAGTCTTTACCATGAGCCACTGGGGAAGCCCCAAAAGTCAGGAATATCCATGAAAATTTTGAAGAACAAGGTTGGTAGGCTCAACCTGGCACATTTCTGTATTTATTATAAAGCTATGGTAACTAGGGCCAGTATAGTATCAATACAGGAAAAAGAATGTGAGCCAAGGGAACAGACTAGATAGAGATCCAGGAAACATACCTATCAATTTGAAAACTTAACACAAATTACTGGAAAAAGAATGGTAAATGATGCTAGAGCAACTGGTTATCAGTAAGGAAAAAATCAGATCCCTAACTCATACACAAAAATCAATTTCCGGTGAAAGAAAAGACCTAAAAAAGAAAAAAAAAATCCCTTAAAGCTAAAATGTAAAAACATCTCTATGACAACGGGCAATAGAAAGATGAATTATGACAGAAATTACAAATCTGAAAGAAAAAGATTGATAAAGTTAACTATCTTTAACTTAGTAATCTCTCTGTGTACAAAAATGTCATAAATAGAAAAGGCAAAGTATAGCCTGAAGATCATGGTGTGAAGAGCTATATATTAGCCGCAAGAAAAAAAATAGTCCAATGGCTAAAGGGCAAAAGAAGGTAGCAATGAATGAAAGAGGAAACCTACATGGAGAATAGGTATAAAGATATTTTCCCCCACCAGTCTTCAGAGAGGACAGTGAAATATCACCGACACTCATCAGATGGAAAAAATGATTAAATCTGACATCAAGAATGGAGTGAGGACAGGGAGCACAGACTATTGGATACTCTTGGGATGGGTGTACACTGGTATTTCTGCTGAGCCACACGACATGTCCAGTATAGTCGAGGGTGCATTTGCCCATGACGCAGCTATTTACCCCCACACAGACACAGCTTAAAGAGACTCTAGTCTCGGATTACGTGTGTGCATGCTAAGTCGCTTCAATCACTTGTCTCCAACTCTCTGCGACCCTATGGACTGTAGCCTTCCAGATTCTTCTGTCCATGGGATTTTTCAGGCAAGAATACTGGAGGGGGTTGCCATTTTCTCCTCCAGGGGATCTTCCAGACCCAGGGATAGAACCAATGTCTCTTATGTCTCCTGCATTGGCAGGAGGATTCTTTACCATTAGTGCCACATGGGAAGTCCCAAACACACATCACAGAATATCCACAGCATACTGCTATGAACTAAGATACTGATGCTGGGAATGACTTGAAGGTGGGAGGAGAAGGGGACAACAGAGGATGAGACAGTTGGAGGGCATCACCAACTTAACGGACACGAGTTTGAGTAAGCTCTGGGAGATGGTGATGGATGGGGCAGCCTGGTGTAGCAGTCCATGGGGTTGCAAGAGTCGGACATGACTGAGCAACTGAACTGAACTGAACTAAACTGACTGAAGATACTGTAATATGTGTTTTAACATTTGTAAACATACACTTGTGGGTGATGGTGCCACGACAGGCACTTGTTTTAAAGACAGTCTGTGATGTGACACACCAAATTGAACCATATGAATCAGACTCCTTTTAGAACTTGTGGCATCATATTTTATGGTGGGTACAGACAGAGAGAATGCCAGCCTCAAGACCACCATTCCCTTAGGAGGACTTGCTTATTCTCCTTGACTCGAGATGTGAGCACCCCTGACTAGGTTCCTGCATCTCCCTTCTTCTCCTGCAGCCCCATCCTGCTATGCTGCAGGTGTGACAGACAAACTGACATGGACCGGAGAGCTTGCTTTCACAAGGACACTGAGTACAGCCTGGTGGCTCAGACGGTAAACAGCCTTCCTGCAGTGCAGGAGAGCCAGGTTCAGTCCCCGGGCTGGAAAGATCCCCTGGAGAAGGAAATGGCAACCCACTCCAAAATCCCATGGATGGAGAAGCTGGAAGGCTACAGTCCATGGGGTTGCAGAGAGTCAGAGATGACTAACTTCTTCTGAGTATAGACAGACCCCCATTCTGTGAAAATAATCCATCCACTTGTCTCCAAGTCAACACGGTGTCATCTCAGTTATCTTTACTATTTTTTAATGAGGCAGCATCACCTATCAGAAGACCCTATTCATTAGCACTATTACCACAGATCATTGATAAAACACTTTGTCTCAACGCTACTGCTTTTCACAGCTTGTGAGGTTGCTATTACTTGCTTCCACAAAGTTGTAGAGAATCAAGTACCTATTTCAAAAGCGTAAGTGAAAGTGAAGCCACTCAGTCGTGTCCGACTCTTAAGCAGTCTGTAAATACACAGGTAAGTAACAGCATAGAGCACTTTGGCAGGGCTGAAACTTTATCACAGACAAGAAGACTAAAAGCCCATCATGCCCAAAGCGCCTTCCTGGAGTAAACTTTATTATTCAGATATTGTACACTATCGCTTATATGTGGAATTTAAAAAGTACAACAAACCATTCAATACAGCGAAAAACAAGCAGACGCACAGACACAGAGGACAAACTAGCGGTGACCAGTGGAGGGTGGGCAACGCAGGGTGGGGGAGCAGGAGATACAAGCCCCTGGGTGTAAGACAGGCCATGAGGACGTCCCGCACAACACGCGGCATATAGCTAATATTCTGCAATAACTGTAAGTGGAGTGTAACGTTTAAAAACTGCATAAGGAAATTTTATGTTAAAACCATTAAAAAATAAAAAAGAATTAGGATGAGTATACTGTATAATACAGCAGCTCTGCTGCTGATGCTAAGTCGCTTCAGTCGTGTCTGACTCTGTGCGACCCCCATAGACGGCAGCCCACCAGACTCCCCTGTCCCTGGGATTCTCCAGGCAAGAACACTGGAGTGGGTTGCCATTTCCTTCTTCAGTGCATGCACGCATGCGAAGTTGCTTCAGTCGTGTCCGACCCTGTGCGACCCCATGGACAGCAGCCCACCAGGCTCCTCCATCCATCCACAGGATTCTCTAGGCAAGAATATTGCAGTGGGTTGCCAGTTCCTTCTCCACAGCAGCTCTGAGAACGTTCTAAAGAACACCGACGGTTCTCGTGTATCCTATGATTCTCGCCTGTTCAGCCCCTAAGATAAAGGAAGCAATATGGTGAAGGACAGGGGGGCCTGGCACGCTGCAGTCTCTGCGGTCACAAAGAGTCAGATACTTAGGGACTTAGTGGCTGAACAACCACAACGTCCGCTGCCTGTTCACTGTGCAGAGCGCTCGGCATGTCTTGGTGTCAGCCCTGGCAAGATGAGGTCACTACCAGATCTGGGAGGAAGTTCACCACTGGCTAGAATGGGTCCTTGGAAATAATGGGGGCTCCAGACAGTAAACCAATTGTCTTAGGCTGGAAATGTTTTCAAAAAAAGCTTCTGATGGGAGCTTGTGGCAGCTGCAGCTAACCAGCTTCAAAGCCTGTCACAGGCTCTGTGCACTGGAGGAGATCTGTTTTCATCAGGGTCCTTTCAAATTCTGATGAGCTGGCCAGACATTTGCTTCAAAATATCTCTAGTTCTTCCTAATTGTGTCAGCAGTGGCTCCTAGAAAGGACTTTTAAAATATCTTTTAATCCTCATTGTATTTATCTCTTGAGGTATTTATATCTCTGTGGGAAGCCAACAGTTCCACATGTTATAAAAGAATGTCATGGTTCCATATTTTACTTTTTACAAGCTTAGAGGTATCAGTCAATTATGAGATAATCCCTTTGACATTCACTCAAAGCTCTTTGATTAAATTGTTAACTGTTACTCCTGGGGACTAGGGGTGATTATTTCACAGTGCCTGATGGTTTCTTTTGGAATCAGCATTTATTTCATGAACAGATCCACCTCATTTTTGTTCTTCAATCCAGACAGTTTTAGAGTGATTAGTACATAGTACAGTTCTTAAGTACTAGAGAACATTTGAAAATTTAGTCAGAACAGCTAATCTTATAAAATCATAGATGTTTAAATAATTCTAGTTAGAAGAGCTACTTCTCTTGAAAAGTAAGGTAGGTTTCAAGTACACAAAACCACAAAAAAGGCTGGACAGAGTGCTTAGCTATGACACCAAATGTATGATTCATAAAAGGAAAAAAAATGGACTTCAAAATTAGATTAATGAATTTAGTTAATTAAATTTCAGAAAATAAAAACACAAGTCAGAGAGTCTGAGAAAACATTTTAAAATCATATTATCTGATATAGGACTTACATCTAGAGTACATAAAGGAATCTTACAAGTCAATGTAAAGAGAGAGATAAGCCAATTAAAATACATGCAAAGATTTAAAAAGACGTAACTCCAAAGAATATACACAAATGGCCCATAAGCTCTTGAAAATGCATTCAGCATCATTAGTCATCAGGTAAAAGAAAGTAAAAACCACAGTGAGACATAACTTCATACTCACCAGGATATGGAGAAAACGGAATCCTCACACATCACGGGTAGGAATGTAAACCTGATATGGCCACTTTGGAAAATAGTCTGGCTATTCATTGAAAGACTAAAGGAGTCCCCATATGACCCAGCAATTCCACTTCTAATTATTTATCAAGATAAATTTTGTAAAAAAATTAGAAAGAAAATCTCCCTTTGTGCAAGGGTTTTACTTACTGAGGTTCCACTTGAGGCCTGTTGTTGTCACCTGACTGCAAGGCTGCCCAACAGGAATGAGGCCACACCAATCACCTTCCATCCCGGTATCTACATGCAATTTGTGCTTTCCCTGAGGCAGAGAAGGAACGATCATTACGATGGGAGAAGACAGCACGTTAATGTGCACTGAAGATCTGGTCATATGCACCAGGACCCGTCCTAGTGATGGTTCACATAATTTATCATACTTAATCCTAGGAAAAGGAGTACGTCAAGGCTGTGTATTGTCACCCTGCTTATTTAACTTATATGCAGAGTACATCATGAGAAACGCTGGGCTGGAAGAAGCACAAGCTGGAATCAAGATTGCTGGGAGAAATATCAATAACCTCAGATATGCAGATGACACCACCCTTATGGCAGAAAGTGAAGAGGAACTAAAAAGCCTCTTGATGAAAGTGAAAGAGGAGAGTGAAAAAGTTGGCTTAAAGCTCAACATTCAGAAAATGAAGATCATGGCATCTTGTCCCATCACTTCATGGCAAATAGATGGGGAAACAGTGTCAGATTTTATTTTTCTGGGCTCCAAAATCACTGCACATGGTGACTGAAGCCATGAAATTAAAAGATGCTTACTCTTAGAAGGAAAGTTATGAGCAACCTAGATAGCATATTAAAAAGTAGAGACATTACTTTGCCAACAAAGGTCCATCTAGTCAAGGCTAGGTTTTTCCTGTGGTCATGTATGGATGTGAGAGTTGGACTGTGAAGAAAGCTGAGCACCGAAGAATTGATGCCTTTGAACTGTGGTGTTGGAGAAGACTCCTGAGAGTCCCTTGGACTACAAGGAGATCCAACCAGTCCATTCTAAGGGAGATCAGTCCTGGGTGTTCACTGGTAGGACTGATGCTGAAGCTGAAACTCCAGTACTTTGGCCACCTCATGCAAAGAGTTGACTCATTGGAAAAGACCCTGATGCTGGGAGGGATTCGAGGCAGGAGGAGAAGGGGACGACAGAGAATGAGATGGCTGGATGGCATCACCGAGTCGATGGATATGAGTTTGAGTAAACTCCAGGAGTTGGTGATGGACAGGGAGGCCTGGCATGCTGCAATTCACGGGGTTCCAGAGTTGGACATGACTGAGCGACTGAACTGATATTGAATCCTAATAACAAATTTAGGTTAGACAGCATCACCTATCAGACTCCATGGCCATGAATTTGAGCAAACTCCAGAAGATAGTGAAGGACACGGAAGCCTGGCATGCTGCAGTCCATGTAGTTGCAAAGAATCAGACACGATTTAGTGACTGAACAACAACATGTGCTGAATCATCCTATAGAGCTTTCATCTGACTTAATACTAGCAACAGTTTTACAAGGTATCTTACTGTTAATTATTACTTTAACATATCAAAATATTGAAGTTTACAGAATTAAATTGTCCAGGATGGACAGATAACAAGGAACAGGAGCTGGATTACTGCCTATACCTTCCACTTCCAAAGACTAAACTGATTCCATGTGCTAAAGAAACAGCACTAAGGATATAGAATTCAAGGCTCTTAATGAAATCCTTGCTTGAGGGTAAATACGACATTGCTTCCTACATAAAATCTCTGCTTTTTACCTGAGAACTTGGCTTCTGACCTTTAGAATTCAAAGTCAACCCTACTAGTGATTAGTCTGTTTGCTACACCCACAGCTCTAGGAGATACTCAGTGACAAGTCTGTCTACCAGGAAACAGAATACCAGCCCTGGGAAGTGAGTATGCTCCTTCTATTGTGATTATGAAATTGGACATAATTTAAAATGTTTTCTAGTTTTCAGTTTACAAGAAAGTTACATGTAATGCTCAATCAAGGCCACAAGGCTTGCTTTTAAATAAAATACTTGGGAACTCTTCTTCTACAAAGTAATGCTTTTCTATTCCCACCCTATTTGCTATTCTGTCCTTAGGGTTACACAGTCTTTATAAAAAGATACCTCAAGTTCTTTGGGGACAATGTCAACATATGCATACATTCATCAATAGAGTAAAAAAGGTTTTTTTTTCATAATTCAAACAACTCTAAAGGAATAAGCTCCAAAATATATTCATTTTAATAAAATAATGTTTTAAAGTACATTTAATATATGACATATTACCAAACTAAGGTATCTAGGTCTCCTTGTACAATCATTTTACTTGTATTGTAACTATAGCTCTTATACTGTATATTATAATCTTTGAGAACTTATTCTATTGTATACAGGCCTCAAGATACAAGTAGGATTTGTCTTCTGTTAAAAGATTGCTTTTGTTAGGGAAAACAGTTTTCTAGGCTGCATGAGTTCTTGTATATAACACAAGTTCATTCAGAATTTACTACCAATACAATTCATATACATATATTTCTATTTGAGCATTCAAGGAGAGGGCATAAATTCAATTCGAAGGGCTTGAATATACATTTAAAGACAAAGAAGATTTTTAAAGAAAAGTTAAAACTACATTTGAACTTGGTGTCCATCAGTGGAAGAAAGATAGGCGATATATGTAGATATACAACAAGCAATAGATTACATGCAAACAGAGAAATGTGGGTGGATTGAATACACAAGATACTGGGGAAACATAATGCATAGTAGGAAAAAGAATCATGATAAATTAAAGAACCTATCTATAAAATGAAAATAAATGCAAGAACTGCCATACAACCCTGCAATCCCACTGCTGAGCATACACACCAAGGAAACCAGAACTGAAAGAGACACGTGTGCCCCAGTGTTATCACAGCACTGTTTACAATAGTTAGGACATGGAAGCAACCTAGATGTCCATCGGCAGATGAATGGATAAGAAAGCTGGGGTACATATACACAATGGAGTATTACTCGGCCATTAAAAAAGAATACATCTGAATCAGTTCTAATAAGGTGGATGAAACTGAAACCTATTATACAGAGTGAAGTAAGTCAGAAAGAAAAACACCAATACGGTATACTAACACATATATATGGAATTTAGAAAGAATTTCATAGTTCATGAAAATATCTTTCAAAAATTAACAAAGTTTTTTTTTAAGATGAACAAAAACTAAACAAACAAACAAACAAAAAAACTCTGAAACATTTACTGTCAGAAGTCCTGCACATTAAGGAATGTTAAAGTAGTTCTTCGGGCATAATATGAGACCAGGTAGAAATTTAGTTCTATACAAAGAAATGAAGAGCATCAGACACTAGAATATTTTGAATACATGTGAAAGATATTTTTATTATTTTTAATCACTTTAAAAGAAGCTATGAAGCTATAAGTCTACAATTTCTGTTCAGCTTCATTAGAGAAGTCTGCAAGAAAAAATTCAGTAAAGAGTGTAGATACAGAGATGAGAGATGGGAGGGAAGTACATACTAACAGCATTCAAATCCTTTTTTCTGGTGACTCCTAAGACAAACGCCATTCCTATCTATCTCAAGATTTTGTAATCTGCTTGAGCTAGCATGAGTTGGGTTTCTCCCACTGTTAACCAAAGATGGTCCAACTCTCCATCTGTGATTTCTACTTGTGCCAAGGTAACTCTGAGTGAGATGGAGCCCCAAGAATTTTGGCTATTTAGTAAAAACAGAAAAGCTGATAAAAGGACTAAATTTTACATGGACTAAGAGATGATCCAAATGTTAAACATGTCAGATGACCAAACTTAACCCAAATTGAATATAGATTTCCCCAAAATGACTTTAAAAAAAAGACTTAGAAATTGTGTTAAAGTCATTGTGTGTTTGTATCTTGTTGAGTCCATAGAGTCAGATCACATGTCTATGACTTGGTTTCTTTGCAGGTAACACATATCCCACTGACAATTATCTTAGGAAAAAGATACATTTTTGAGGAAAAAACTAGAAGAAATGGAGAACATAAGTAGGTCTTTGAATAAATTAGGAAGAAAAACGACCCTTCTTTCTGATGCTAGAGAGTCAGATTGGCTTGAACTCTGGTATAGAGGTACCAGGAATAATTCTAGAAGTAGAGCTGTGAACTAACCTTCCAGTCATGGAGACAGGTACATGAGCAAAGCAAGAAGTTGGCCCTGTCAGCAAGAACATTAGGACAGAATTGGATTTGTGTGATGGTTATACGTTGTTTTCAATATTGCACTATTCTTCCATGATCCCTGAACCATTAGACATGTTCCTTTAAAAGTTATAGGCTGATCTCTGAGCTGTGGTAAATTTCACAATTTCCAAATGGTAAAACATGCTTGGAAAAGTGCCTTTACCCTGAGGGTCTACTGGTGATAGCAGGTGTAATCTCAAAGAAAGAATTCTGTAGTCAGTGGCTCAGCTATCTGAGCTGTAGGTAACAGAGTCTGTATCAAGCCACATTCAGGAGGGGACCACATGGAATGCGATGTGGGGCCAGTTCCTGAGCACGCATGAGGCAACCCTGGTGAATGCTTAGAAATTAATGAGGAATACATTTCCCTTTACTGAGTGCCCTTGGAGGCTGAGTTTGAAATAGGATTTCGATGCAGGTAGTTTATTTAGGATATGCTCCCAGGAAGCAAGAGGAAGGGAGAGGTAAAGTGAAACAGAGCAGGCTTATGTGTATAGTAGGTATAATTGATTTTAAACAATACGGATGTTTTCTCTTTCTTTTGCCCAGATCATTTTATTTTCCCTCACTATTCAAGGAGTGGGAAGAGACTTTTATATATATACACACATGCACACACACACACAGGTTGCATTATTTGGATTTGAACTCTTGAATAAACTTTTATAAAAGCTATGGTGGAGACAATAATCTTGCAAGTCATGGTTTTCAACTTTGTGAGCCTGATGCTTTAGAGAGAAAGGAATACAATTTTGACTTTAAAAAATAAGGGGAAAACTGGAAGACTCAAGCATAGAATTCCTAAAAACTTTTTAGTCAACGTGGGATCAATGAAGGTTAACATAAGAGCTGCCTTTCCACCTAAAGAGATCAAAAGTTTGACTGACTAGAAGAGAATAGAGAGGATGCACCCAAACCCTAGGTGTCTACGTCTTTGTAAAGGTGTCTAAAGCAATGCCTACTCAAGGTGGGATAAGGAGGCCCAAGGAAAGAAACCTCTGACAGAGTGAAAAGACTCCAGAATCCAGAAGATGCGAGCCTCACAAAAAAGCCAAGAGTACAATGTGTGGCCTTAGAGAAATAGGAAGATGGGCTTGAGGTCAGCCAGACTCACCTTCATCCTACTCTCTCCAGTGTAAAACTAGGAAAATTACGTCAGAAGTCCTGAGTGAGTACCAAGGGTGTGGGTGCATGAAAATGCTGAGTTTGGGTCAGTGTTCCAAATAGGACTTGGACTTAGCACAAGAAGCTGTAGAATGTGTAGATGGCCTCATCCTAGGTCAAGTCCACTTCCCAGGGCAAGCCACATCCAATGTCAATTAATTTGGAGATATAAAGACCCAGCCATCTCGCTCCACCTTAGGACAATTCTTATGGGTCATCCCAGTTTCAGATGGGAACATATTGGCAACTGAGGCTTCCGTTGAGACTACTTCACAGTTTAACTTCTTTTTCTGTTCAGCCTTGCTTCTTACCTTTCCCTTTCATAGAGGTGGCACCAAGAGGATACCCTAATAAAACTTCTGCCTCCTAATCTCCATCTGAGTGATCTTCTGGGGAACTCAACCTGTAATAGCCTTTCAGCCTGCTTTTGGAGTGAAAGATTTTATAAATCAAGTTAAGAGTTTGGACATTATCTTGAGGAAAAGGAGGAGATATTGAAGGGTTTTAAGAAAGGATGATGTGATCAGCTGTGGGTATCAAGTTCCTTAGAGAGTGAACCCAAGCAAGAGGGCTGGCTGAAACACTATATATGTGACTACTGAATTACACAAACACAAGGTCATAATGCCATGGATTTGGAGATGAGACAATAGAGATAGAGATAAGCTGACAAATTCTAGAAATATTTAGGAGGCTTGATCAGAAGGACTAATTGATTATATGTGGGAATGAGGGAGTGGGAAGAGTCAGAAACGATGTCCAGTTGTCTAAATTGAGCAATGAGTGATGTCATCACTGATCCCAATTCAAGACACAGCTCTTAAAAAAAGAGAGGGACACTTCCTAGTTTCTATTGCATCACAGCAGCACTGTAATTCAGTAGGCAACATAATAATCTCCCAGGTCCTGCATACTGCAACTTTTTCCTATTCATTCCTAATTGACTGTATAACCACGCATCCAGCGACCAAGGCCTAACTACCACTAAAGGAAAGCTGGAGAACTAGGACCAAATAGTTACACCTCCCAAACATCGTAAGCATATTTATGCCTAGAAGAGAACATGGGGCTCCTCTGGCTCAGAGAGTAAAGAATCTGCCTGCAACTCAGGCGACCCAGGTTCGATCCCTGGGTCAGGAAGATCCCCTGGAGAAGGGAATGGCCAACCACGCCAATACTCTCGCCTGGGAAATTCCATGGGCAGAAGAGAACATAAATTTAACACATGAAAACACTGAGGAGAAGTAATACAGAATGGAGGTTCTAAGTATGTATTTGAAATTCAGACTGAGTTCATATCCTGGATCTACTTGTTATGACATTTCAATTGGGTTAAGTTATTGACTTCTCTGTGCCTCTATTTCTTTTATCTACAAAACATGGATAATGATGGTACCTATTCCAAAGGATTATTGCAAAATCAGATAAGTTAGTACAAGTAAGATGGTTATGACAATGCCTGGCATATAGTTGTTGTTTAGTTGCTAAGTCGTGTCTGACTCTGTGACTCCATAGACTATAGCCTGCCAGGCTCCTCTGACCATGAGATTCTTCCAGCAAGAACACTGGAGTGGGTTGCCATTTCCTTCTCCAGAGTATCTTCCTAACAAGGGATTGAATTCGAATCTAATGCATTGACAGGCAGATTCTTTACCACTGAGCCACCTGGGAAGTCCCTGGCATATAGTAATCACTTAATAAATGCTATCAATTACCATTCCACTAGAATGCAAATTCTGTGCCTATTTCAACATGAACTCTTTCCTCCCTCCTTAGTGAAAGAATCCAGATTTTTGTGTGGGCATATTACCATCTGGAATTGTGTTTTGCAACCTCCCTTGCAGCTAATTTTGCTGAGTGGAATGCAAACTGAAATGTTTTGTGGAACTTCAGTGACTCAGTGGTAAAGTATCCACTGGCAATTCAGGAGACATAGGAGATGTGGGTTTGATTCCTGGGTCTGGAAGATCCCCTAGAGGAAGAAATGACAACCCACTCCAGTAATCTTGCTGGAAAATCCCATAGACAGAGGAGCCTGGTGGGCTACAGTCCATGGGGTCACAAAAGAGTGACTAAACAACAACAATAGATGGGGAAACAGTGGAAACAGTGTCAGACTTTATTTCTGGGGGGCTCCAAAATCACTGCAGATGGTGATTTTGGCCATGAAATTAAAAGACGCTTACTCCTTGGAAGAAAAGTTATGACCAACCTAAATAGCATATTCAAAAGCAGAGACATTACTTTGCCGACTAAGATCTGTCTAGTCAAGGCTGTGGTTTTTCCTGTGGTCATGTATGGATGTGAGAGTTAGAATGTGAAGAAGGCTGAGTGCTGAAGAACTGATGCTTTTGAACTATGGCATTGGAGAAGACTCTTGAGAGTCCCTTGGACTGCAAGGAGATCCAACCAGTCCATTCTGAAGGAGATCAGCCCTGGGATTTCTTTGGAAGGAAAGATGCTAAAGCTGAAACTCCAGAACTTTGGCCACCTCATGCGAAGAGTTGACTCATTGGAAAAGACTCTGATGCTGGGAGGGATTGGGGGCAGGAGGAGAAGGGGATGACCGAGGATGAGATGGCTGATGGCATCACGGACTTGATGGACGTGAGTCTGAGTGAACTCCGAGAGTTGGTGATGGACAGGGAGGCCTGGCGTGCTGCTATTCATGGGGTAGCAAAGAATCCGACATGACTGAGCAACTGAACTGAACTGAACCCTATCTTTAAGTGGTTCTTTATTGTCCTTATGCCTTGTTTTCCTTCTGATTTACAACTAGGACAATATGCCATCCTGAATCATAAGGCACCTCGAGGATGGAAGCCCTGTGCTGAGATATTGGACAGAAATATAGTAGCTTGAAGTGCTTATGTTATCAGAGAGCTGCCAAGCCAACCCAGGAATGCCTACTTCCAAGACTTCTCTTGTATGAGAAATACATTTCTGTATTGTTGAATCATCATTTTTAGAGGTTTTGGGTAAATGCTGTCAAACTAATCTCAACTAATACATTTGTCAAATTGATGATTTTAAACTGCAGCCAGTTATTCAATCTCTGAATTGGGTCCAATAATCTTTGTGTACAGTAAGAGAAAGATGGAAAATCAGAGATGGAATGAATAAGAATGAAGACACTTCCTACAGTACTTACGGGTTACTTTTTAAATATCATGCATTACAGGGAGAAGAGGATTACTTCATGTAATCAGGAAAGGCTGTAGGATAGGATTTTGACTTTCAAAATCCTTACAGAAGATACAGTGGTATTTAGTTAAGTGGTCTGAGTAAGCCATTTTACCCTTTAGGACTTTTTATATGAATTTAAAAGGGCTTCCTTAGTGGCTCAGTGGTAAAGAATCTGCTTACCAATGCAGGAAACATGAATTCAATCTCTGGGTCAGGAAGATCCCTTGGAGAAGGAAATGGCAACCCACCCCAGTATTCTTGCCTAGGAGATCCCATGGACAGAGGCGCCTGGCAGGCTACAGTCCATGGGGTCACAAAAGAGTTGGACATGACTTAGTGACCAAACAACAACAAGTAGGCGACTTTCTTTGTTCATAAGAAGAAGAAAGGGAAACCCATCTATTTGTAAACCCATAATGAATTGACTTCTTCTACATACATGGATTTATTTAAACATCATATCTAGACAGTGTGTACTATTTGCTACACTTTCAAATAAACTGAGGCTGTGTTTGTTAGGCTGGCTTGCCCTCAGTCACAGAGTTGGACACAACTGAGCAACTGAACAACAAGAACAGTCAAAATACAAGCAAGTAGTAGAGACAGGATTTGAACCTGTATCTGTTTGGCCCCACTGCTCTTGCCCCTCCCCTCGATCTTCATTCCATCCAATCAGCTACATAATCTCACTCTCAAAAGCACATGCTCTGTGTTCCTCATAACATCTAAGGATTGTAGGCATATTTATTTCCTTCGGCATTATCTGCCTTTACATTTTCATTTTCTGGCATTTTGGAAACTTGAGGCTGATTGCTTTAAACCCATTTTTATTTTTCATGGGTCTTGTTTTTACAGCATAAATTCCTGTTCACAAGGTGACAGCGGCTCCTTAACATCTCCCTTAGCCACTCTGACTAGCTAGAGCCTGTTCTTCCAGTGCTGACAAAATGCAGGTGATTCAAACTGAGATTATGACCCTCTTGTTACACCAGCTGGAGAGAGCGGATGGCCTACCTAGTCCACACCTAGTTCTTCCCAGAATTTTCATCATTTACTAAACATGACCCCAAGTCTGCTCCACCTTCTCTGCTCTCAATCTCAGCAAACGTCACCACCATCCAACCTGTTGCCTTAGCCAGAATCCTCTGAATAATTCTTAACACATCCTTCTACCCTCATCTACCAACACACAGGAAGTACTTGGTCCTCTTTTCTTTACCTTTTATGTGTTAAATTAATCCATCTCCTATTCCAGGCCACCACTGTTTTAGTGATATTATTGATATATTTTCTTCTTGCCTTCAATCTGTCTCATAATTACAGTGGTCACTCCAGAGTGCAAAACTTGTATCCCTTCCTCTTTTCAATTTTTACTGAGGTATAACTTAATAAAAGTCTTAACCTAATAAAATGCCCAAACCTTAAATACATGACTTGGCATGTCTTTAAATATGTGTACCAGATCAAGATATAGAACATTCTGGCATCCAAAGGTTTCCCTCATGCCCCCATTTGAGTCATACTCCACCCCTAAGGTCACTATATACTGATTTCTATCATCACATATTAGTTTTGCCTGCTTAAACGTTCATATAAGTGGAATAACACAACAGGTTCTTTTTTGCATATGAATTTTTACTCAGTGTTTGTAATATTCATTCAGTGTGTGGCCTGGATAAGTATGTCATTCTTTTTTACTGCTATGTAGTATTTCATCATGTGAATACAGCTCAATGTGTTTATTACTGTTGATGGACATTTGGGTCATTTGTAGTTTTTAGATATTTTGAGTAAAACTGTTGCAAACATTTTTGTACAGATCTTTTGGCTGACACAAGCACTTATTTCTGTTGGCACATAATCTACAGTGGAAATGCTGAGTCATAGAGTAGATATCCTATACAAGAGTAAAATCCCATGGATGGGGGAGCCTGGTAGGCTGCAGTCCATGGGGTGGCTAAGAGTCGGACATGACTAAGAAATTTCACTTTCACTTTTCAGTTTCATGCATTGGAGAAGGAAATGGCAACCCACTCCAGTGTTCTTGCCTGGAGAATCCCAGGGACAGGGGAGCCTAGTGGGCTGCCGTCTATGGGGTCACACAGAGTCGGACACGACTAAAGCAACTTAGCAGCAGCAGCAGCAGCAGTAGCAGCAGCAGCATACAAGAATCCCAGTTACTCCATAGCCTTGTCAGCTCTGGGTGTTGTCAATCTTTCATTTTAATTACTCTTGGAGCTTTAGGAATCCTTCTGTGACACCCCACCTAGACAAAGCCTAAGCTCCATAATTAAATGGACAGAGTCCTTCATAATCTGCCTTTTGTTTATCTGGGATTTAAAACACAATGAGTATTAAATAATTACTTGAGCTATAGAACTAGATAATTTTAAATCTCATCTTATTAAATGTCTCAAATGATAGGAGAGGATGAGGATTTTTCAAAATACCTATGCCTCCAAAGATTCAGTTCCTGGAATTTGTAACTAAAGCAGAACATTAATCTGAAGACCATTAAAAAAAATACTGGTGCCGGAAGCTAATTTGGGCCAGAGTGAGTTTTTTTGAGGCTTGCTTACCATAAAACAGAATTGAACTATAGTCAGAAAGTTCTGGGAAGGAAAGTGATTTATTGACAAGAAACTAGTACAGAAAAACCAGTAGAGAGTTATGTTCATGCTTTTTGAGTGCTAGGAAAACACAGAGTCTGTCATGGTTCATATTAAACTATCATTTTCAGTAGGAAAATGACCTTCCCTCCTTTAATGAGGGAAGGTTAGCAGAAAGAAAATAATATACATATATAAGGTGGTGTTGTAAACATCTGCTCTTCAACTGGAACATTTACTAGCAAAATAAGAAATGTGGCTATCTAGCTGAGATCTTGCAGAGAAGGCAATGGCACCCCACTTCAGTACTCTTGCCTGGAAACTCCCATGGGCGGAAGAGCCTGATAGGCTGCAGACCATGGGGTCACTAAGAGTCGGACATGACTGAGCAACTTCACTTTCACTTTTCACTTTCATGCGTGGGAGAAGGAAATGCAACCCACTCCAGTGTTCTTGCCTGGAGAATCCCAGGGATGGCGGAGCCTGGTGGGCTGCTGTCTCTGGGGTCTCACTGAGTCAGACACAACTGAAGCGACTTAGCAGCAGCAGCAGCAGCAGCAGCTGAGATCTTGAGATTGATATAGGTTCTAATACCTTATAGCCCGTTGGAATGTGTCAAGTAACAAATTTAAGTATGAATCTTAGAAAACTGGGCCCCAAGTATTTTCATTGAGTCTGTTGAAGCCATGTTTGGTGTCACTCCCAGCTATTCTTCCTTCCCTTTATTTATAAGTGGAATGTACCAGCAAGACTCTCCCCACTCCTCCTGGGCTCACAACGACCCTTCAAACAGGATTTAACCCTGCTCAACAAATATACTCTTATCCTGAATCTCAGATGCGGCTTCCCTGACCCTTGAGAGCTAGATTAAGCTGACTCAGCTCTTCAAGTCCATGACCTACAAGGGCTCAGAGCCCTTTGTAAGGTGTATGCATAGTCTAGGGAGTTTACATCTTATAGTCTCTTCTTTATCCTGTGTTTCTGCCTCCTTTGTTCCATTTTTTCACTCTGAGCAGGTCAACCTCGTCATGAAAACCAGTCTTTCCACTGGTTTGCATACAAACCCCTACTCATACATCTCATATACGTAGATTTTATTTAAGCGCCAGGGTTATAGGGGAGAAACTAGATCACATAGCACCCATTAAACAACTTTTAAAAGTCAGTTTAGATACTCATTTGGAAAAGTCTTTCTGGTGGCCCTTTCCATTCCCCGATTCAGGGGTCTCCTCCTCTCTTGGCCATTCTGCCCATGCAGAATCCAATCTCATATCTTCCCTACATCCCTTCTTTTAAAAAAAGTTTTTTAATTAATTAGTTTGGCTGCTCCAGGTCTTACCTGCAGCATGCAGGTTCCCTGACCAGGGATCAAGCCCAGGCCTCCTGCATTAGGAGCTCAGAGTCTCAGCCACTGGACCACCAGGAAAGTCCCTCCACACCCCCTCTTTTTCTTCTCCCATCACAATCAGTTGTTCTCTCAGTTCTACTGCCACCCCCATCTTCTCCAGCTCAAGAGATTCTTCTCTTTGTGGTAGCAATGCTGGTCCCATCTGACTGGCCTTCAACTGACGTGCATGCTTTTGAGTCCCGTTTTGTACTCCAAGAGTTTTGAGGCATCTTTCTCTAAGTTCCTGTCTTAGAAATCTGGGTACCAGTTGTGAGTTGAATATTTTTCCCACCTTGTTACAAACCTTCTTCAAGGTTAGAGGTGGGCCTGGAACAAACTAGATAGACTTGTCTTCCTCTCTGCATCAAGCTTAGCCCTCCTGCATTTGCTTTCTTGTGTGCTATGCAGAAAAGAGAAGAAAGGGAAAGAACAGAAGCTATAGGGCTGTTAAGAAAGATGCTCAGGGGAAATCAGTGCTTGTGACTTGAGAAAGAAAAAGTGAAAACTACAAAAAAAGAATCAGAAAGTCCAGTGCTCCTCCTTCTGCATGTGACCCCTTTCCTTTCCATCTCACATTTTTCTCAAAGCAGGATTTGTGGTCCTGAAATCTGGAATCTGGTGCCCTCAGGTTTGGGTGGGTTCTAGCATAATACTTGCTTTCCTTAAAATGTTGATATTTTGTTCATCATGAATTTTTTCATATTAATTTTTAAATAACAGCTTTATTGAAGTGTAAATCACACACCGTAAAACTCATCCTTTTAAAGCATACAGTTCACATTGCCGTGTGTAAAACAGAGAGTGGAAAGCTGCTGTATAGTTCAGGGAGCTCAGTCAGTGCTCTGTGATGAGGGGGATGAAGGGTGAGTGGGAGGAAGACACAAGGGGGAGGGGATATGTATACATACAGCTGATTCACTTTATTGTACAGCAGAAACTAACGTAACACTGTAGAGCAATTATACCCCAACTTTAAAAAAGCAAATCTAAAATTAGATAAAATGTACAATTCAGTGGTTTTTCAGTATATTTACATTTGTGCAACCACCACCACTATCTAATTTCAGAATATGTTCACTACCCAAGGCATGCATTTTAATTTTAATAATATTACTCAAACATTGTTTATCTTGATTACCGAGGTTTCAAAAAAATAGAACCTCCTTAAATTCTGTCCCCAAGGGACACACCTTATTCATCTGATCCAAGTCTTGGCCCTACTAGGCTCCACTGACAGATGAAATGTGAGGTGTCTCCTACTTTTAGAGACTTCTCAGCATAGCAAGTAAAGGTCAAAGCATCTATTGAGGAAGGAAGTGGGAGTCATGTTCATTGGCTGCTTGCTCTGGGCCAGGTATTTAGTGCATGCATACTATTTAATTTTTATAACTATGCACAGTAGTCATCATTGTACTATTCTACAGATGGGGAAGCTGAAACTCAAAGAGGTTAAGATATTTGCCCAGGGTCACACAATGAAGGATGGAACCACGATTTTCAGAGAGATCAATTTGATTTTAAATTATGAGTTCTTTCCCATTGTTCTTCTTTTTGATCAGTAAGCAAATAAACTTGATATCAAAGAAAGCAGAAAGGAAATAACAGATAAATTTAAGGGATTCAGAGTATTATTTTCTGTAAGTTCTGTTTTCAAAGGCAAAAAGATGGGGTATTTCCTATTTTGTCTAAGAAATAGATTTCCTAGATACACAGGATCATAATTTGGAAAGACCAGAGTGGTTCCTTAGGACAAACATTGAGGCAGAAAAATTCTTTCTACACCATCTGATATTTTTTTAGCCCATTATTTATTATGAATGTGTATTTCAAAAGTCTTATAATGGTCACAATTGCTCATCTTTCAGTTTTCACTGAAACTCATGTAGCATATTTATTATTTTCCCAAGTCCCATATTATGCTATAGTAGATCTTCATCTTTAATTTCATTAAGAATTCTTATTGAGTTCGGATGCTATGTTCAGGGTTGTACAGATGGAGCTAAATAAATATAGGCCCACCTGTGCATGCCAGCTCAGTCACTTCAATCATATCCAACTCTTTGCAACCCTATGGATTTTAGCCCACCAGGCTCCTCTGCCTATGGAATTCTCCAGGCAAGAATACTGGAGTGGGTTGCCATGCCCTTCTCTAGGGGATATTCCCACCCAAGGGATGACCCACATCTCCTGGACTGCAGGTGGATTCTTTACCAACTGAGCCACGTGGGAAGTGCATAAACCTACCTACAAAATGTTAATGTCTGAAATGGGTAGCTCAGAGAAACTTAAGCTGGCAAAAATTACTGATTATACTGCTTTCACCTTGAACAGGATTCTGACCTTTTTAGATCTTAAATTCCTCTTGTCTAAGATAGAAAGGACTAGACCAGAACAGTATTTCTCAGCTAGAGGAGGAAAGAGTACATCCATGCTCAGAGTACCGAACTACTCAGCCATTCCCACTCTTTATCAAGGTCTAAGATTTCATATCTCTGCGAAAGGTACAGTCTAAGCCCATGTATCTCTGATCTACGAGTCTACAAATTTCAGTACAAAGGTGAATAAAATATGAATGTTACATATAAAGAATCTGCCTGCAATGCAGAAGACCTGGCTTTGATCCCTGGGTTGGAAAGATCCCCTGGAGAAGGGCATGGCAACTCACTCTATTATTCTTGTCTGGAGAAATACCATGGACAGCAGAGCCTGGTGGGCTACAGTCCGTGGGGTTTCAAAGAGTCAGACATAACTGAGCGAGTAACACACACATAATCAAAGAGGCTGATGTGTCAGCATCAGAGATGTGGGTCAGACTCAGGGATGCTAAGAGGGTGACCACACAGAACCCTCAGTGTGAACACATCTTGGGTGTACCCTTTTCACCTGTGTTCCAGGAGAACACGTTGAAGGCCATGACTAGGGTAAAACTTAGGGAGCACTGTGTTGGAATCTCACCACCCACTTGTGTCTTAAACATGACTAACCCGAAGGGTGGGGACTAAAGGTCTTCTTTATTCACATTCAACCTGCTCTGAGCCAGTACTTAGTGCATCTTCCTGGTACCTGGTAACAATGGAAACAGGATAAGCAGGTCAGACAGAAAAACTGCGTAATGGTGACTTGGTGTTCCTTCTTGTAGGGTCTTACTGTTACCACAGGACCCATAACACATACCTGCTAACCATACATACCCATGTGTCATACACATGCACATTGGGTTATATGCCAACACACCAGAGCTCCATCCAGTACAGAAATACCCTGCCCTGATACACACACACACACACACACACACACACGCCCTTCTCTTACCCTTGTCCAAACATACACACATAATGTATTGATATACAAATAACTTAAAAAACATATCCTATGCATAAATAGGCATAGATGTCCCAAAGGTAGCTTCTTCTCTCTGTCTCTCACAGTCACACACACTGTCTAATCCCACCCTCTAAATATGCTGTCGCACACTTCTACTTTATCCACACCACACACTTGGCTGTCACCAACCATTTTCCCACATACACCTGAACATGCTCATGATCAGTCTATTCACAAGACTTTTTCCTCTTTTATATTACACAGTTAGGGCCCCACACCACACTTACCTCCACCCTCATATAAATCTTAACCACGTATTTGCATGCAACCTTTGCCCTGTGATCTGACCCACATCACATATGGCTTCCACCACTCATCTTTGTTTTTGCACACACACAGCCTCTACTCAGCCTTCACACCAGACACACATCCTGAGCCATCACAGACTCCCTATTCTGGCCCCAGGGGACAACACATAGCTTGCCCTACTCTCCTTTATCTCCTCTCTCTTTACTCCGCTGCCCACCAGTACCATGGACACCACTCAAGATGTGCACAATAACTCTACCCCAAATAGCTCATCCTTTCCCTCACACATTACCACATTAAAAGAACTGGGAGATATGTAAGGATTCCAGGGTTACTAGGGGGTATCAGTTCAGTTCAGTTCAGTTCAGTCACTCAGTCGTGTCCGACTCTTTATGACCCCATGAATCACAGCACGCCAGGCCTCCCTGTCCATCACCAACTCCCAGAGTTCACTCAGACTCATGCCCATCGAGTCAATGATGCCATCCAGCCATCTCATCTTCTGTCTTCCCCTTCTCCTCCTGCCCCCAATCTCTCCTACCTAGGGGGTATGGTTATGCTCATTACACCTCCAAATAATTCTTTCTCTCAGGTTGAAGGACTAGCTTAGGATTCCATCAGTGCCTGTACTTTTGGGTAACATATAACATTTCTTCCAAGGACATGTTTCCTGGCGGAGGAAATGGCAACCCACTCCAAGTATTCTTGCCTGGGAAATCCCATAGACAGAGGAGCCTGGCGGGCTACAGACCATGGATTTCCAAAGAGCCGGACACTACGGAGCAACTGTGCACACATGCACCAGCTCGAGGACGTGCAGGCAGTTACTGAAGGTTCTCAATGATTACACTGTGTTCTTTTTCAAAAAGGCCAAGGAAAGCCTGGCCACATTTAGACACGGAAACACATAAATCAAAGATAAACTGAAAAAAGTAAGGGCTTCTTACTTTCCATTAATAGGAGCAACTTTATGCCCTACAAAATCTGAAACTAAAAGGGGTTGGCGTATCATCATAAATGCTTGCCTGCAACCGGTATACCTGCTAGATCTCAGAAGAGGATTCAATAACAGAGGCAACTTTCAAGGCTGAAGAAAAAAAGTGGAGAGAGTGCATTAACATCTTTGAATCCTAGAATTAAAAGTCGTCTAATAATTCTCACCACAGTTTAGAAATTCTGTCTGTGGTACTAGTTCCTTGCCAGGTGAAAATTCAGCCTCCTCCTGAACACGGCCACAGTTGGGCAGTTCTTGACTTCTCAACACTATCACTTGGACCTCTGATAGTAGGAAATTGGGGGGTGGGTGTTGAACTATAGTGATTTCCCTAAACTTAACGCTATTGGACATAGTCCTTACCTCTGGATTAAAATAGAACACTCTGTTCCATCTAATATAGCAAACAGTCTGTAGACAGTTTATCCTTTAACTCATTCAACAAATATTTATTGAACTCACTGGTTGTCATGCACTGTAGTGGCTACTGGAAAAATAATGGTGAGAAAATGAGTTACAGTCTCTGTTGCAAAATCTAATAAGTGTGACTTCTCTGGGATTACTTGGCAGTGAAATTGTGAAAGAGAACCTGAATAAATGTAAGGAATTACTAATGTGAATTGGGAAAGACAGGTGTTTGTCCAGTCAGACTCAGGATCCACTAGTGGTTCCTGCTCTCTGATTGAAACAGGAACTAGAGAGGAGGGAGAAATCGCAGGAGCCAGAATTTGACATTAGACAAATCCAGGGGGAAATTTTGGTTCTTGAAAACGAAACTAAAGAGGTGCCAATGGACTCTGAGGAGGTTAGATGGTAGTCATATCTTGAATGACTGGGGCAACTCAGAATCTGTGCAGACTCACAAGGCTAGGCTTCCAAGATAAAATATAGGGCTTTCAAACAAATTTGAATTTCATCTAGATAATAAACTTTTTATCATAAGTATAGATCATGCAGTATTTGGAATATATACCAAAAAATGATATTTTGTTTATCTAAAATTCTAATTTAACTGGACATCCTGTATTTTTATTTGCCAAATCTGGCAGCCTTCCATGATGCCACTGATAGGTTAGGAAGGCTCTACAGTTTGTGTAACTAGCCTTTTAAATTGGCTAGTAAGCAGACAGGACGTAAGTGGAGCCAAACTGAAGAAGCCAAGAGCCCCAGAGATGTCCAATGGGTGGAAAGAGACAGAAGAAGGGGGTCAGCAACAAAGGACTGGAAGTGATGATGAACTGACCGCCAATAACCCAGCGTTCATTCCTTGTTTCCAAACCCAAATCCACCTCAGGTCCTATGTGTATTTTAACTTATCATTTGGGGCAGCTAAAAATGAGTCACAAAGGAGTCATAAACTATAGACTCTCTTAACTGTGTTCATAGCATTTTTGACTGAGTTCGAGTTCACCTTAAGATTAACCTGTAGTCTGAAAGTTCATTCTTTTTGTAGGTATCAGTGGTGGTTTTGTTCAGTCACTAGCCATGTCTGACTCTTTTGCGACCCCGTGGACTATAGCCCACCAGACTCCACTCTCCATGGAATTTCCCAGGCAAGAATACAGGAGATGGTTGCTGTTTTCTTCTCCAGGGGATTTTCCCAACCCAGGGATTGAACCTGTGTCTCCTTCATTGGCAGGTGGATTCTTTACCTCCGAGTCAGTGTAACTAACATTGTTGGTTGGTTCATTTTCATAACAAAATTCCCTTTTAGAAAATTCCAATAGGTCTAAGAAGAAAAGAATGTTTTCTATATCCAAGACTGGCTACATAATTTATGAGACTCAGTGAAAAATAGTAAAGCCAGTCCCTCTTTTCAAAATTGTTATGAATTTCAAGTGGGAGACATTAAACTGAGCATGGGATCCCTCTAAGTGCAGATCATACACCAGTGAAACCAACCCTTTTCATACCTGAATCATGATAGTGAAAATCCGTATACTCAGAACTAGGTACTATATGGACAAAGTTTGGACTCATTTCAGAACTCACAGAAATAAAATAAACCAAGCAGAGACAGGGTATGCAGATAGGACAGCCTGATATTGAATGGGCAAACTCTTCTAGCAGATCTTCTCTGTCTTTCCTTCCAAGATTTTTTTTTTTTTACATTTTCATGTGACATGATTTACTTACAGATCCTCTTAGTTCTGTTACCTCTCACTGTCCTTTCCTTTCCATCTATATCTGTTCTCTCATCACAGAAAATCATGTTTCAAATATGACCTGACAACACACGTTCAGTTCAGTCGCTCAGTCGTGTCCGACTCTTTGCAACCCCATGAATCCCAGCACACTAGGACTCCC
>SJYC01114880.1:25-16346 GCA_006408675.1 Madoqua kirkii | reverse complement strand
GCACATGACCACAGGAAAAACCATAGCCTTGACTAGACAGACCTTAGTTGGCAAAGTAATGTCTCTGCTTTTGAATATGCTATCTAGGTTGGTCATAACTTTTCTTCCAAGGAGTAAGCATCTTTTAATTTCATGGTTGCAATCACTATCTGCAGTGATTTTGGAACCCCCAAAAATAAAGTCTGGCACTGTTTCCACTGTTTCTCCATCTATTTGCCATGAAGTGATGGGACCGGATGCCATGATCTTTGTTTTCTGAATGTCGAGCTTTAAGCCAACTTTTTCACTCTCCTCTTTCACTTTCATCAAGAGGCTTTTTAGTTTCTCTTCACTTTCTGCCATAAGGGTGGTATCATCTGCATATCTGAGGTTATTGATATTTCACCTGGCAATCTTGATTCCAGCTTGTGCTTCTTCCAGTCCAGCATTTCTCATGATGTACTCTGGATATAAGTTGAAAAAGCAGAGTGACAATATACAGCCTTGACATACTCCTTTTCCTATTTGAAACCAGTCTGTTGTTCCATGTCCAGTTCTAACTGTTGCTTTCTGACCTACATACAGATTTCTCAATAGGCAGGTCAGGTGATCTGGTAGTCCCATCTCTTTCAGAATTTTCCACAGTTTATTGTGATTCACACAGTCAAAGGCTTTGGCATAGTCAATAAAGCAGAAATAGATGTTTTTCTGGACAGCATACAGTAGACTAAGACAATTCCTCTCTTTGATCTGGGCCCTACTTGTTATCACAGTCTAACAATATGTTGGCCTTTTCAATAGCTGTGTCATGCTTTGGGCTTATATTAACCTAATATTCAATTAAAATCCTTCAGTCTTGTCCACAGGACATAATCTAAGTCAGGACCTGAGTTTCTGAAAATTCTCTTTAAATTTAATATGTCAGAGTTTTCATCTTCCTGACTTAAATTTCAGCTGGTTGGTTTCATTCAGCATTCCAGCCAATTGAAATCACTTTGGAAATGGATTCTGTCATCTATGGTCTTAGCTGTCTTTCCTGGCTTTAATCCACGTGCTGCTGCTAAGTTGTTTCAGTCGTGTCTGACTCTTTGCGACCCGATAGACGGCAGCCCACCAGACTCCCCTGTCCCTGGGATTCTCCAGGCAAGAACACTGGAGTGGGTTGCCATTTCCTTCTCCAATGCATTAAAGTGAAAAGGGAAAGTGAAGCCATTTAGTCATGTCCAACTCTCAGAGACCCCATGGACTGCAGCCTATCAGGCTCCTCCGTCCATGGGATTTTCCAGGCAACAGTACTGGAGTGGGGTGCCATTGCCTTCTCTGTTAATCCACCTGCCAGTTTGGTAATTCTGCCTTCCATGTCTTCATACACATCCCTATTTAAAATGCCAGGACAGGGCCAAGGACAGACAGGATCCTCTACCAGAGACTTGGTCTGGAGTGACACAGATAATTATAGCATTCCTCTAGGCAGGGTCTGTCAAGCATGGGAGGAAGTAGGGGAAGAATCGTAAGAGGAGCTTATCTGACATTCCTTAAGAAGTGAGTAGTTTGAAGAGTTACTTGAAATATTCTTTTCAAGGAAAAGTGTTAGAAACTCAAGTATCAGCAGCAGAAAAATTTAGATGTGCAAAGAGATACCAGTAAGCACAAGAAAAATCAAGAAGGGAAAATAATAAGGGGCAAAAGAAAAAGAGACTGAGCAAATAGGAAGGATTAGAATCAAAAGGAAGGATGCAGAGAGGTCAAGAGGGAGAGATGGGGAGAGACCTCAGTGATATCAGTTCTAAAAGTCATGTGTCCTTGTTTTAAGATTTATCACCTCTTGCCTCTGAATGCAAAATGAGGCTAATAGCCAGTCCTCAAATAACCTCTCTGGTGATTATAATAATTGGACTTTGGGGCCACATCAGATAAAAATCAGGATTTCCTGTGGCTAATCCAAATGACGTAAAACTCTTTGAGGTTTGGATTATACTTGACACAGTGGTCATATTCCTCTTTTATGAAAAATAGAATTAACATCCTTCTGATCTGAATGAAATATTGCCAGGAAAATCAGCTGAGAATAACTGAGAAATTGTTCTCTTGACTGCTCTTATTAATAACTGTTGCCCTCGGCAAATAGTAAGAGTAACCTTAAAAGAAGTTGAGGAGATGAAAATTTTCCTTTGTTTCCTCTTCTGTATTTCGTAGTAAGGCACTTCTGATTCAGTTCAGTTCAGTCGCTCAGTCGTGTCCGACTCTTTGTGACTCCATGAACCAGAGCATGCCAGGCCTCCCTGTCCATCACCAACTCCTTAATATAAAGTTACACTTTATTCTTGTCAGCTTTTCAAGAAGAGGATTAAAATTAATGGCTAGTTTTATTTTTTTTAAATTTTATTTATTAATTCATTTTTGGCTGTGCTGGGTCTTTGCTGCTATGCAGGGGATTTCTCTCATTGTGGAGAGCAGGGGCTACTCTCTTGTGGTACATGGGCTCCTCAGGCAAGTGACTTCTCTTGTTGTGGAGCACGGGCTGTAGAGCACAGGCTCAGTTGTTGCAAGCTCAGTTGTGGCACACAGGCTTAGTTGCCTCGACGAGGCATGTGGGATCTTCCTGGACCAGGGATAGAACTAGTGTCCCCTGCAATGGAAGGTGGATTCTTAACCACCGGACCATCAGGGAAGCCCTAATTTTATTTTGATTACAATGCCATCATCTGAATAGGTGAGCAGGACTCCCCTTTATCTGCATTCACACAATATGCCCAGCCATGCCACCCATTTACTTCATGTACCCTCAATCTCCCAAGGTGTGGCCTGTGATGTCTCTTCTGCTTGGAATGCCTTTTCTCCCTTGCTTGCTTGGGCTAATTGCTTCCCATCCTTTAAAGGAGGATTTCAAGCATCACTTCCTAGAAATCTTTCCTAATCACTCAGATAAGGAATGCAGATGTCCTGACTGTGCTCCTGAATGTAGTAATATAGCCTCTTTCCTCTCTTAAACAGAGTATTAAGGCAGGAACTGATTATTGTTCATCACTAAATGCTCTATAATTAATATAGGACATAGAATATTGTGGATGCTCAGTAAATGTTCACATGAAGAGGAGGACAAGGAAGAAGTTCAGTTCAGTTCAGTGGCTCAGTCGTGTTCAACTCTTTGCGAACCCATGAATCGCAGCACGCCAGGCCTCCTTGTTCATCACCATCTCCCAGAGTTCACTCAGACTCACGTCCATCGAGTCAGTGATGCCATCCAGCCATCTCATCCTCGGTTGTCCCCTTCTCCACCTGCCCCCAATCCCTCCCAGCATCAGAGTTTTTTCCAGTGTGTCAACTCTTCTCATGAGGTAGCCAAAGTATTAGAGTTTTAGCCTTAGCATCATTCCTTTCAAAGAAATCCCAGGGCTGATCTCCTTCAGAATGGACTGGTTGGATCTCCTTGTAGTCCAAGGGACTCTCAAGAGTCTTCTCCAACACCACAGTTCAAAAGCATCAATTCTTCGGCACTCAGCCTTCTTCACAGTCCAACTCTCACATCCATACATGACCACTGGAAAAACCATAGCCTTGACTAGACAGACCTTAGTCGGCAAAGTAATGTCTCTGCTTTTGAATATGCTATCTAGGTTGGTCATAACTTTTCTTCCAAGGAATAAGCGTCTTTTAATTTCATGGCTGCAATCACCATCTGCAGTGATTTTGGAGCCCCCTCAAATAAAGTCTGACACTGTTTCCACTGTTTTCCCATCTATTTCTCATGAAGTGATGGGACCGGATGCCATGATCTTTGTTTACTGAATGTTGAGCTTTAAGCCGACTTTTCGACTCTCCACTTTCACTTTCATCAAGAGGCTTTTTAGCTCCTTTTCACTTTCTGCCATAAGGGTGGTGTCATCTGCATATCTGAGGTTATTGATATTTCTCCTGGCAATCTTGATTCTAGCTTGTGTTCCAGCGTTTCTCATGACATACTCTGGATATAAGTTAAATAAGCAGGGTAACAATATACAGCCTTGATGTACTCCTTTTCCTATTTGGAACCAGTCTGTTGTTCCATGTCCAGTTCTAACTGTTGTTTCCTGGCATGTATACAGATTTCTCAAGAGGCAGGTTAGGTGGTCTAGTATTCCCATCTCTCTCAGAATTTTCCACAGTTTATTGTGATCCACACAGTCAAAGTTTTTCTGAATGTTGAGCTTTAAGCCAACTTTTTCACTCTCCTCTTTCACTTTCATCAAGAGGCTTTTTAGTTCCTCTTCACTTTCTACCATAAGGGTGGTGTCATCTGCATATCTGAGGTGATTGATATTTCTCCTGGCAATCTTGATTCCAGCTTGTGTTTCTTCCAGTCCAGCGTTTCTCATGATGTACTCTGCATATAAGTTGAATAAGCAAGGTGACAATATACAGCCTTGACGTACTCCTTTTCCTATTTGGAACCAGGCTGTTGTTCCATGTCCAGTTCTAACTGTTGCTTTCTGACCTGCATACAGATTTTTCAAGAGGCAGGTCAGGTGGTCTGGTATTCCCATCTCTCTCAGAATTTTCCACAGTTTATTGTGATCCACACAGTCAAAGGCTTTGGCATAGTCAATAAAGCAGAAGTAGCTGTTTTTCTGGACGTCTCTTGCTTTCTCCATGATCCAGTGGATGCTGGCAGTTTGATCTCTGGTTCCTCGGCCTTTTCTAAAACCAGCTTGAACAGCAGGAAGTTCATGGTTCACGTATTGCTGAAGCCTGGCTTGGAGAATTTTGAGCATTACTTTACTGGCATGTGAGATGAGTGCAGTTGTGCGGTAGTACATGAGTTTGAGCAAACTCCCAGAAACGGTGAAGGACAGGGAAGTCTGGAGTGCTGCAGTCCATGAGGTCGCAAACAATCAGACATGACTGGGCGACTAAACAACAATAAGATGCTTCAACCATGAAATAAGAACAGAATACCATTACTAGGAAAAAGATAATTTAGAGGGGGAAAAGGTTTTGGAAATTAAAAATACCCTCCTAGAAATGAAAAGGACCCAACAGAAGGATTAGAAGATAAAGTCTCATTCAAAAAATCATGGGAAAAGGAAAAGAGAAAAATAGGAAAACTGAAGTGCAAGTCCAGGGGATCCTATACCTGAATAATAAATTCCAGAAAGGGCAAAGAGAACAGACAAGAGGGGAGAACACATCAAAATAACTCAAGAACATTTCCCAGAGCTGAAGGCCACTAGATTTTACATTGGAAGTACTCAGTAACAGGACATTTCAGAACACTGGGAAAAAAAGAAAAACTCTACAAACTTCCAAAGAGAAAAAGCAGCAACCAAGGTCTCAAATAATTTATCTCCCATATGTCCTCTCTCAAGAAGCTGTTGGAGGGAGTACTCCGGTAAAATAAATCAGGACAGAAGAGGACTTGGGATACAGGAAATAGGAAAGCCAGTACTGGAAACAGGAGTGAACTGTGCGCAAGATGCCAGGACAAGTGTTCCAGGAAGGGACTGTGGGAAGTTCTCCAAGGAGATGAATCAAAAAATATCTCATATGCCTGAATATATGAAGGGAATTTAGGCCTGAAGAATTTAGAACTGAAACAATAATAATATAACACTCTTAAAGCAAGGCAACTATTAACACCAGGGAAAACAAATACAGCACTGATAAGGAGAAGTAATCATCACCAATCATTAGTTCAAAGCTTAGCTATAAACAGAATTTATACAATCACAGTCAGAAAAAAGGGTTCTAACCAAAATTTTGCTATATCTATATTGTGAGCGGCAGCGGAGACAGAAATGGTGAATGTGTTGTGAGGAGGTACTGGAGGCAGACAAGAGTTAAATCTTCCTCTTTCCTACTGGGAAGTCATTAGATAATTCCTCAAGCTTACAAGTCAGAGAGCAGCAAGACACTGCATTATTTAAAAATCTAGATGTAAATACAAAAAAAAAATGCGCCAATAGAGTTTAAAATGAAAGCAACTGGGGAGTGGAGAATGAAAAATAAGGGGACAGGAAACTGCTGGAGGGTGTTTTATTTTTTGACTCTATGTACATGTGTCTCGGAGAAGGCAGTGGCACCCCACTCTAGTACTCTTGCCTGGAAAATCCCATGGCTGGAGGAGCCTGGTAGGCTGCAGTCCATGGGGTCGCTAAGGACTGAGCAACTTTTCTTTCACTTTTCACTTGCATGCATTGGAGAAGGAAATGGCATCCCACTCCAGTGATCTTGCCTGGAGAATCCCAGGGACGGGGGAGCCTGGTGGGCTGCCGTCTATGGGGTCACACAGAGTCGGACACAACTGAAGCGACTTAGTAGCAGCAGCAGCAGCATGTACATGTGTCTATAATTTATTTGTGTACATAACTATTGAAAATACAATACACGTTCGTAACTTTAAAAATATTGTGAAACATTCTCTTTGCCACTTATCCTGTTATCAAACAAAATTCCTCTTTGTTATCAAACTATAAGTGCATGCATGCTCAGCTGCTTCAGTCCTATCTGTCTCTTTGCGACCCTAAGGACGGTAGCCTGCTGGCTCCTCTGTCCATGGGATTCTCCAGGCAAGAATACTGGAGTGGGGTGCCATGCCCTCCTCTAGGAATCTTCCCGAACCAGCAGTCAAACCTGCATCTCCTGAATTGCAGGCAGATTCTTTATCCACTGAGCCACCTGGGAAGCCCTATCAAACTATCGGTGGATAATAAAAGCGTTTCATTAGGTACTAATGATTATATTTGGAAAGACATAAAAGAATCTTATTTCATATTAAATTATTAATACATTTAGGTCTATGTGATCATTCTCTTAGAATATACATGCTGATTCCAAGTACTGTGGCTAATTCTATTTCACAACACCCATGGTAATATAAAGTACTCACAAATTCCAGTGGACTGAGACGTGTGCCAGAGATGGGCCTGGAATCAGAGAACTCAAAACTGGACGCATGGACACTAACACAGGAAATGGAACAGAAACATAAGTTTGTGAATAATCATTTCTTTTATTTCTAGTATATACTAGTTAATTCTAACTTGTCAACAAGTAAAAGCATTCAACGCATAAGCCTTGAGGAAGACAGAATTTTTATACATCATAGTACTTTAAACATTTTATTAACACCTCTTCTCTTGCTTTTAGGAGGATTAAAAATAGTGAATAATTCAAAAATGGAATGTATATAGTGATTTTTTTAAAACTTTGTTTACCTGACTTTATAAAGTTGGTATAACAACCATTATTAACCATTTCCAACCACAGCCAACTTCCTGGACCCAAGGTCTGGAATTATCTTTAGAAATCTTGGACAGATATAAGTGATATAATGAGCAGAAGTCAACTTAGGAAAGCAACTATCCAAACCTAGAATTAAGGGAAAATGTCATCTGGTGACATATACGCATTTGAGTGTATAGACAAGAGAAGAGCTAAATACCTGAAGGAGGATGGAGGTCTGTTTTCTGGTGTTCTTGAAGATGCAGGCCCAAATAGTTTTCTTTGGTCTTCCCGTGGTGTAAATGGTCTTTGGGTCCTAACAGTTCGTAAGGCATTTCGTGCTTCACTTATGATTTCTGCACTGGTCTTCTGCTTGGACAGTGAAGGTCGGTAAAATGGATTCAGCTTTTCTAACTTTTTATCATTTGGAGACAGCATCTTTCCTTTTAAAGTACAATGTTCTTCAGGACACACCCTGCATATACAGGGCACAAAATACCAACTATTTTCATCCAGTCATTTAGAAAGGATACACGCTTACACAATTCCTGTACATTAAACTTGAAAAAAAAAATCACAATTTTTAATTAAAAATCGGCTAGGCAGCTACACTTTGAAGATGAGGATGGGAGAAGAGCTTTCCAAAAAACCAAAAACCATAGGCTGACGTGCACAGTGATGCCTTAGGGGATACATGCAATCGAGGGAGTGGCAAGCGGGGAGGAGACACCGAGTGGAAGTCAAACCTGGGGGGAAAGATAAGTTGGGAAAGAAGACACCCTAGGAAGGGAAAACCGTCTCAAGGTCTCCAGTCGTTTGAAAGATGGGAGATCCACGGGCAAGGTGGGAGGGGGGTTCTGTTAACTGAAGTGTGTGGTTCTGCTTAACTGATGTTTCCCTTTCTTTCCCACTGCCCTCCACACAAAATGCTAGTATAAGATTAAAGTTAGTCAGATGGGGTCTCTTTCCAAACTATACTAGCTTTTATAACTGTAGAAAGGTTCAGCCTTACATTCGCCTGTGATATATCTGAATGAGTTGATTCAAACTGCCTTCAATTTAATGTCCTACATGAATAAATAACAAAATATCAAATGATCTTTTCCCAAGACACCGCCCTCACTTAAAGAGGTACAGTCACACACGAGGGCCATGAGGACACACATCCCTCTTTTTAAATTTTTTTTAAAAATTGGGGTATAATTGCTTTACAATGTTGTATTAGTTTCTGCCATACAACAGTATGAATCAGCTATATGTATACATATATCTCCTCCTCCTTGCGCCTCCCTCCCACCCCACCATCCCATCCCTTGAGGTTACACATTCTTAAATGCTTGTGTGCCCCACAGAGGCCTGGCTAACTTGACAACACAACTGTGACAGCTTCACACTTTAAAACAGTTGAGATTTTAAAAACTTAATTCTAATTAGTACATGGCATTAAGTATTCATTCATTTAAAATAAAAGAAAAAACAATCTTCTGAAAATGTTGTATCTCTAGGGAGACTCAAGTCTGTAAAATTATTCATATATTTCGGTTGCCCAATTTTAGAACAACTTTTGCAAAAAAAGAAGGTTTTGTGAAATATATCCAAGGAAACTGAAAACAATCCATTTCTGTAAGTAGAATCAACAGATGATTCCTTAGACAACCAAAGAGGATTCACTATATTATGACTCTGTACACTAAGGTGTTACTTAACAACAGGCAACAAGAACATTTGTTTAGTTCTATCCACTCTAAGAGTTTTTGAAGAAAAGAATATAATGATAATTACAAACAATATGCATTCCTTTCACAGGGAAGGCCAGAGGGTAAAGTAAAAACAGTAAAAAAAAATTACTAGATAAGCAACACTATTCTGGAAATTTTCGATATAGGCATTTGAATGTAAGCAAGGTCTCCAGAATTATATACATTAGAACAACTAACAAAATCTAGCAGGCCTGCAATTTTTATTTCCAATATGATATGATAGACTGTTTACTAAAAAATATTCAATGTTAATTAAATATATATATATAATACTGGTGGAAAAGATGTAAATAATGGGTTTAAAAACCTTTCTGTCTGTAAATTTTTACCATCAATTTTAATCCGACTTTCTCCCTTTTCCTCTCCTCTGCAACTCTCACTTCAGCAGTTACATTTTGAGAAACGCTTTCAATAATGTAGTATCTGTAGTTAATCTACTATCATATCAATATTAATATAGTATTAACCAAATCAAACATGGAAATGTTCGATAATGCAAGTGAACTGAGTTAGAAGTGGGTTTGAGGGGGTATTTTCTTTATAATTATTAATTTACAAATTCTTATTAGAGATGGTTTTTGCCAATTTAAAAAACGATCAGTTTGCCTATTACAGTAAAGCATGCCTGAGCCATAACATAGTAGTACCACAGAAATTTTAACTTTACAAAAATCCTCCTGACAACTGAAACAGATTCATTCATCTGTTGCCTCTATTTGGATCTCTGGGAATACAGACAGGAATAAACACTGTCTTCACTCTCAGGCAATGACCACTAATTCTCATTCAACATGTACTTTAATACCAAGCAGTGTGCTAAGTACTCTCATGTACATCATCTCATTTAATTCTGGGAGACGGATAAAGCCTTAAGCAATTACACGCATGCACACATGTTCCCAGAGCTGAAGATATTCAAACTATTACCCACTAGATGGGGGTGGCAGAAGGTGGGGCACTCAGAGGCCTCACGGCTGCAGTTGTTTACACACCAATACAGAAGAAGCATGCACATGTCTTCACAAGCAGAACAGACTTCTCAGGGTGAACCAGCTGAGTATCACCCCTGCTATGCCCACATGCTTTTAATACAAGGTAGAAACTGATGGGGGCAAAAATAAATAAAGATAAACTACCATGTGATTAGGAAAGAGAAAGAGATTTCTGATTGGGAGGTGTCAGGTGGACTTCCTGGAGGAGACGATGTTTGAGCTGGGTTCTGGAAAACGGTCTGAATTTGAGCAAATGACAATGGCTGGCACTGAGGCTGGAGTAGAGAAGGAGTTTCCAGCCAAGTCAACGAGTGAGCCAAGGCAGGGTATCAAGATACACCAGGTGTGTGCTGGATAAGAAGGAGCCCTGGAAATGAAGACTGGAGTTGTAGCAGGGAGAGACCTGAATGGCAGGTAAAGAAAGTAAATAAAAGCTGATAAGCAAATTAAAAGATGTTGTGGCATGAAATGATGGCAGGGATGGGCAGGATGGAAAAAAAACTAGAAGGGACAAAATCAGGCAGCTTTTATATAACCCAGCTATCTCCCTAGAGATCCTCAAGAAAGCTTTCCTGGATAAGCCTCTCCCACCTTCCCAGCCTCAGTCAGAGGCCCCTCCCGCATACTCCGAGAGGTCCCCTGTGGCCTATCAGCACACCTCCCCACTCACCGGGTTAGAGCTGCCTGCGCACTTGGTGTTGCCCCACCAGGCTTGGAGCCTGTTATTCATGAGAAGCGCAGCTTAAAGTTGGCATTTGCGTAATCACTGGACTCCAAATACAGACCCTAGCTAGAAAACATCCAGATGAATGTTGCATGGCTTCTGAACTGGAGGCATTTGTTATAGTGGATTAAGAAAACATATGGGGCTTTATTTCAAGAGGCATCTGATTCTTGATGCTATATGCCATAGGAGCTCAAGCTTAACCCCTTTTTGCTTTCTTGCTTTCACTTTGAGTTGCCCAACATGGAGTAAGACTTGATCAATGTCATGATTAGCGGATGGGGTTATTAAAAGCCTGAAGTATAGGAGTAAAGGTGAAACAGAGGTAAGAAGAGAGATGAGAACAAGTAAGTGGCACCAAGAACACGAAAACCATGTGAAGCAGGATCTGGCATCTGAGAGGGCAGGAAGGGGACAGAGATGACACTGGGTACACAAATCTTGGGAGGCAAGGTGACCTTTTAAAAGAAAATAGAAGGAGATGTGGACTACAAAGGGAAAATAGCAGCTGAGTTCTGTCCTACATCACTGTCTTGAGTTTATGATGTGCACAGAAACTTTAGGGGATGACCACCACCAGCAGAAGGAAATTTGAAACCGGAGACCTTTTCAAACAAAATATTTCTTATTGGTTAGGGGAAAGGTTGTAAGTCATCATTTATAAGTTTATACCTAATTATAAACATCTGTCTTTACCTCTGCTGTTAACAGTCATCTGAAACAGAGCCTTCTTGCTAAATGCAACATTGCACTATCAGGATGTTTGCAATAGGAGAAAGACTTGTCATCTCCATATTCTTTTCTTCCTGCAAATCAAATACTCAAGACCTTTACCATGATTTTGAATGACTTTTGTGATAATATGAGCATCCAGACAAGCAGTGGTTAAATGCTTAGATGCTGGAGTAAAGTTCAAATCAGTTCAGTTCAGTCACTCAGTCATGTCCGACTCTTTGCGACCCCATGAATCGCAGCACGCCAGGCCTCCCAGTCCATCACCAATACTCTTAACAATTTGCAGCTGTGTAACCTTGGGCAAGGTTTCAAACATCTCTAAGCCTCAGTTTCCTCATCTATAAAAAGCATGCTGTAAAGAGTAATTGCCTCATAGGACTGTTTTGAAAATTAAATGATGTAATTAACATAAAGTGGGTTAGCATGGTGACTGGCCCTTAAAAAATGTTAACTACTGTGCCAATGCTATGTGATAAAAGGATACAACAATTAATTTTCTCATGAATGAAAAGTCGCACTTCAAAAAAGAAACCGCAAAAGAAAGGAAATGCCATTTGTTCAGTGTTTTTTTTTATATATATAAGTTTTTAAATTTAAACCACGGTATTCTGCTTTGTGAAAAAAGAATCTTAAGTATTTTATTGACTATAAGCTGTGTCAAACAATCAGAATTTTATAAATCTACAAAATAAGCTATATATAAGGTGTGGTACTTGCTTTCCTACCACGTAAAATAATTCTAAATCAGGATGAGACATAAGGTCTGCTGTGATACTAGTAGGAATGGATGATAAAAGACGTTATATGTAATACGATATATTTTAACGTATATTGTTACACATACGCTTATTTAAGACCCTATCTGTTACCTAGAGGAACAGGTACAATTTATGTGACTTTGGCTGGGTCACTGTCTGCCTTGATAGACAAGTCCCTTTGTCTATCACTCTCTCATTCAACAAATACTACTGAGTTTCAACTAAGCACCACGCGCTTGGCTAAACCTCAGCGTGTAGAAATAAAGACATCCGCGACCCGACCCCGAGAGCAAGCACAGTTCAGTCTCATCACCTCTCTCCCCGATTCAGGGACAGAAAGGCGACTACAGAAGAAGGGGTCTCCGGTGAACCTGCAGGGGAAGCCTCACCTCCCGCGTGGCCAGCGGCTCCCCGACTCCTGGCAATGCCCCCTCCTCCACCGGTCCAGGGTAAAGCAGAACGCCGCAGCATCTTCACCCTGCCCGCCTGTCTGCCTGCCAGCCCGTTCCTCCTGGCCGGCCGGCCTGCGTCTCCATGGTAACGGTACACAAACTACTTCCTCGGGCGGCCCGGCCGCGCCCTGCAGAGCCAGGTAGCTGTTGGACAGGCGGAGTGGACCAGTGACTGAGTTGGGAGTGGGCGCAGGGAAGGGGGCTTCTGGCCAGACCCAAAGTACCTTGTGGTTAGCGCTGGAGACAAGTTTAACAACTGCGGAGATTCAGCTCATCCTCCAGTTTTTCCGCGGGCAGCAGCCTCAGCCGCGAAGGAGAGCAGGCGGGACTTAGCAGGGTGGGGCTGGGTGAGGACCGACTGACAGGTCCCCTGGCGCCGCTCGGCCACTGGGCCTGCGCAGACCGCCCGGCGCATGCGCAGAAACGCTGAAGCGTGGACGCAGCGGGCAGAGTGGGAGGAGCGTGGGCGAGGGCCGGAGCCAGGGAGAGAGCGTGTCAGGTGCGGCCAGAAAGGGCGAGGGGGACCCCGCGGAAGAGCCGGGGTGGGAAGGCATCTGCTTTTAAATTAGCAATTTACGGACCCACGTTCTTTGAGCACGTGTGAGATCTCAGCGCCTCTATTAAATAACAGTACACAGAAAGGGCAGCTTAGTATTTAGGGGTAAGATTCAGGATTTATTGGTTCAGGTTGAGGTTCAATGTAATCTTGAACTAGATGCTTAACCCTCCCAGTCTCTCCTCATCTGTAAAACGGAGGGAATAATAGTACCTAGCTAGGTCGTGTTATGGTTGTGAAGACTGATTTTTCAAGTGCTGTGCATGTGGCAGTCGACGAATGTTAAACTGCTGCTATTATTAAGACCTTGCACGGGTGAAGCACTTCAGAGTTTACAAAGTGTTTCACTGTGTATTATCTTTTTGAGCGTCCCTGACACTCTGATGAAGCCACCCCGGCATCCCTGTTCACAGCAGAGGAAATATAGGCCCGAGGTCTCGTGAGTGACAGCCGTAGATTCAAGTCTAGGCCTCAGGTGGGCAGTTTTTGTTCTTACTGTTAACTGGTGAAAAGAACCCCATTTATGTTTCTGGCTTAAATTTTGTTTTCTCCTGTTAGACCATTCAGCAACACTTTACAGTGTTAAATACAATGAGACCATAATCACTCTCCATTCAGGATTGCACCACGTTTTTTAAATATGGGGATTTTTCAGCTAAAGTGTTGTTGTCAACACTGGGAAGATGCCACATCCTTTGGTGCTAAGTATCTTGTAAAGAATAATTAAATTGAAAATATTTGGGGGCACATACTATGTGTAAGGCATAGTGTTAGGTGGGGGAAATATTAACCTGAACTAAAGGAAGCTAAGTGGTCTTCAAAGTACCCAACAGGATTTCACATACAATAAAACAATAAGTACTTATTAGTTGATTGGATAATTTTAGGGCCTAACACAAAGTGTTTGCCTTCTTTGGAGGTGAAATCTTTCCCAACTACTCAGCATGAATTACTGGTTGCTTTCAGTTCCTTCTCATCCCCTAGAAATCCAGGGTTTGCTCCAGCCCCTTTAGATGGTTCTCAAGATGTTCCCATACATCTCTTGTCCCTGAGACTCAGAATGAAGGCTCATGTCGCCCCCTCCTTGCTGTCCCAGGTTGGAGCTTTAGTTTTCCCTGGACCATCTAACTGCAGTCACTAGGAAGACCTCTCACTGAGTTTGAGATGAGAGAGGTGGCACCCCTATCCTCCTCTTCAAAGAAATTGTCTCATACATTCTCCCCTCTTCCACTCTCAGACTCCTTACTTTTAGCCTCAGCTTGGACCCTTAGGGCCAGGGAGTATGTATGTTTCTTTATAACTTGACCTATGGAGCTTTACCTCACTTTCAGTTTGGAACTAATGATTATACAATTACCATCGCAGTTGAAACTTCAGTATAAAACCATGTTGTACATCCAAGTACTAACTATGGTCTTTGCACCTAGGATCTTGGGCTAAAGTAGACCATGCAGGCACACTGCTGGAACGTGAAGCTGGATGGCTCAGTCAGAAAATGTCTGCCAGAATGATTGAAAAGAATGACAAGGGCAGAATTATAGGCGACAATTATTTAAAAGCAAGGAAGCTGCCCAGCTTACCTCACTGAGGGACACAACATGGGAAAATATTGCAGTATGATAGCAATAGCCTTGTATACTGACCTGACTATTCCTCTATGGTTACCTGATGGCTATTTAACAGATTTGACGTAGTTAAGCTTGTAAGTGAAATTACTTTAGAAACAAAATTGTTGACAGTTCTTATACCTTAAAGAGGAAAACATTTAGTCTCTGACATTTATAAAGCACTGTATAGTTTCTAAACTGCTTTCATGTTGAGCATGTCCTTTTTATTACTTTATTTAGAGTTTATAATAGGCCTGAGAGGTAGTTGGTCTGGAGATTATCATTCCAATTTGAGAGTAGGCACAACTCAGGTTCAAAGAGGGTAAATAACCTACAGTCACACCACTAGTAAGATCTGAGATCTGGTGTTTTTGATGCCATCCACCACTATACATGCGGAAATATTATTTTTCGGGCAGAGGCCTCTTGTTTACAGCAGTGAGAAGTACCTCCTAGGCTATTGATGCTGTTAAGATATGCTTCTTATTTTCTCCCCTCTCTTATCTCAGCGTATTTCCTATATGGGGCTACTAGGAACAAGAATCTTTATGTTCACCTGAAAATGTTGGATTTCTGAGTTTGGAGTTAAGGTGAGAATTATATAGGTGGCAAACAGGTAATAATAAAATTTTACATACCCTAATGATGCAAAAGTATAACAGAATGATAGCTATTTTTAACCACAGATGACCAGTGGGTTTTATAATTTATACCATAGTTTATATTACATATACTTAATATTTAATATCTATAGCTTATCTTTAAGAGTATATCATTAGACATACTCTTAAAAATATACAAGTTAAATGAATATTTCTTTCATGCTCACGATTTCAGTGATTTTTATGACAATAACAAAGATGACTCAGAGAGAAAAAAATTGCTTCTGGCATGGAATAAAAATCACCCGTTTAGAATTCAGATATTCAGTCTGAGATACTTTCTGCTTTTGTCAATATGGAATCTCAGTGCTTTAATTATTTTTATCACATAGTTCCTGTGAGGCGTTCATCAAATTGATAGCCCATGAAGACTTTACATTTAAAGGCACAACTACATCAGAATACAACTTGGTAAAAATCTACATTGCAATGGAAATTAAGTAATTTCATGGGACTAGACACACACAAGACAGAGGAAAGGTCCTAAAATGTATTCACTGGAAAAAAATTACATAAAATCCAAATGGAGCTCAGCTTTTACCTGTGCACCTTCAGTCTTACTTGCCTTTGATTACAACACCACAACCACCTGTGCCACAGTCTGCAGCAGCACTGCTGGGGATGGTAACAAAGAGGGTCCACTTAATTACTAGGTGATCACAAAGAGTCTCTGACTACCTAGTATTTCATTGGGCAGAAGGGGGTTCTAGTTTTCGTGGATTGAGTTGGGAGTCTTAACTGCAGATTGCTTTGTCTTAACTGCTGAAATACCTCTATAGGAGAGACCATCAGAAACCACCTATTCTTTGTCACACTCACCTGTGAGGCATTACTGAATGAGATGTCTATATGTTTTGAAAGCTTTCAGCTGTGAATAACAGGATAACCACCTCCCC
>SJYC01114877.1:0-13075 GCA_006408675.1 Madoqua kirkii | reverse complement strand
CTAGGGGTAGAGCACAGTGCCAGACTCTGGAGGCACGGTGGTGAACAAGGCGGGCTCAGGCTCTGTACCCATTGAGCTCATTATCTATGGGAGAGGTTAGACCTGAGGGATAGGTTGTGAGTGCCTCTGGATGGGTCACCAGGGAGATCTGAGACTGAAGGATAAATAGCTAATAGCTGAGTCAGGGTGGAGGGGGAAGCAGCATGGGTAAGATTCCAGCTGTCACAGGAGGAGAGGAGAGAAGATGGCAGGGCCAGCGTTTAGACCCTTGGAGGGTTGCTGGGAACATGCTGACCGATGAGAGAAAAGTGCAGAACTGAGGGTCCTCTCACAGGAAGAGCTGGCTGGCTGTTCATGTGAGCGGTTCAAGGGCAGGAGGAATTTGGGCAGACTGAGGTGGTAAAGGGAACAGCTGAACAAAGGCTGATTGTGGAAATCTGAACATTGGCAGGAGCCTCTCTGGGCCTCAGTTTGCCCATCTGTCAAGTGTGGGGGCTGGAACCATCGTTAAGGTTCTCCTACCTGTGATTCAAATTGAGCAACACTTGAGTTAGGTGAGGCTTTAGAAGTGACTACAGCGGGGAAAGAGAAGGGAGGCAGGAGAGAGTGACAGACACAAAGGGAAGACTGGAAAGATGGGACTCGGGCCTGACTAGGCAGAGAGCCAGCCTTGGGTTCAGACCCTCGGCCGTCCAGCTCTGGGACCTTGGGCTGCTGCTGCCGCTGCTGAGTCGCTTCAGTCGTGTCTGACTCTGTGCGACCCCATAGACGGCAGCCCACCAGGCTCCTCTGTCCCTGGGATTCTCCAGGCAAGAACACTGGAGTGGGTTGCCATTTCCTTGTCCAATGCATGACAGTGAAAAGGGAAAGTGAAGTCGCTCAGTCATGCCCAGCTCTTAGCGACCCCATGGACTGCAGCCTACCAGGCTCCTCCGTCCACGGGATTTTCCAGGCAAGAGTACTGGAGTGGGTGCTATCGCCTTCTCCGATGAGACCTTGGGCAGTTCACTCCAAATCCCAAGGCCTCGAGTTTTGTCTTTATAATCTGGGAATAGTAGTAATAAAAATTTTGGGTGACACTGTCTTTGGGTTTTAGGGGAGACCATAGCCAGTTCTGAATAAAACAGCATTGATTTACAAACATTAAAGATAAGCTCTGGAAAAACAAGTCAGTTTGTCTCGGGGAGTGGACCTGGATGAGTGGATGGTTTGGGGCAGGGAGGGCACAGAGGGTTGGAAGGATTGGGTTTTTTGTTTTTTACTGCTTTTCATTTTGAATTTTGAACAACATGGCAAGTCAGAGAGCTATGCCAGGCCTTGGTGTTTCTGTACTGGTCCCAGCTGGGCACACACCAGACCTGAAGGCAGAGAGAGCATTAGCAAGAGTACTTTCTGGGCACCTGGACACCTGAGTTCTGATTGAGGGTCTCCCACCAATATACCTTGGATTTATTTTCTTAAGCCTGGTGTGCTGTAGTCTCTGGGGTTGTGAAGAGCTGGATACAACTGAGTGATTGAACAACAGCAAATTCATAAATTTGGAGACAAGTGAGGGCTTTATAGAGGGTAAAGCAAAATCTTAGGACCCTGCTGGCCTGCGTTTGGATTCAGAGTCTATTAGTGACTAGCTAGTGAGCTTGGGTGAATCACTTAATTCCTCAGAACCTCAGTGTTCTCATCTGAAAAGTGGGATTAAGAACACTAACCTAATTGTTGTGAAAATTCAATAAGATGCTGTGTGCAGAGGGAAAGTCCAGCATGTTGTAGGCGCTCAGTAAGAATTCTGGGTGGGGGAGGGACGGACTGGGCGCTTGGGGTTAGCAGATGCAAGCTATTACATATAGAATGAATAAACAACAAGGTCCCACTGTATAGCACAGGGAATTACATCCAACATCCTGTGATAAACCGTAATGGAAAAGAATATAAAAAAAGAATATATATGTATAACTGAAGCATAATACAGCAGAAATTAACACAAGATTATAAATCAACTATAATTTAAAAAAAATTTTCATTCTCCCCTTCCAGCTTAGAAGAGCCCACCACGACCTGGACTAGGCCAGAGAAACATAACCGAGTTAGTGTTTTTTCCATCTCACAAGAGCTTAATTTCATTTAAGGGGTATGATGCTGGGAGAACGCATCAAGAAGCACAGAGTGTTCAGTTTACAGCACCATCTGCCCAGCAAGTATGTAGGAACAGTTGAGCATGAGGAGGCTCAGGCATCCCATATGCCAGCTGCTGCTGCTGCTGCTGAGTCCCTTCAGTCTTGTCCAACGCTGTGTGACTCCATAGACGGCAGCCCACCAGGCTCCCCCGGCCCTGGGATTCTCCAGGCAAGAACGCTGCAGTGGGTTGCCATTTCCTTCTCCATTTGCCAGAGTGGGGAAATCTCTGTGGGTGCTTCTGCGCCCTCTGGTGGTGAGGAGGGAGACTGTGGGTCAGCATAATGGCCTGAGAGGCAGCGGGGCCTGACTCCAAATGTTGCATTGATAGGTGACATGGGATTTTTCAAAAGATCAGGAATGTCCACTTGTAAGATCAGTGCACGTATTCCAGAACTATATAAGCTCTTGGAATATTTAATTTTTGCAAAACTGATATATATAGTATATGGTATAATACATATTGCTGTTCAGTCGCTGAGTTGTGTCCTACTCTTTGGGACTCCATGGACTGTAGCACGCCAGGCTTCCCTGTCCTTCACTATCTCTAGGAGCTTGCTCAAACTCATGTCCATTGAGTCGGTGATGTTATCTAACCATCTCATCCCCCTTCTCCTCTTGCCCTCAATCTTTCCCAATTCAGTTCAGTTCAGTCCAGTTGCTCAGTCGCGTCCGACTCTTTGCGACCCCATGAATCACAGCACGCCAGGCTTCCCTTTTCATCACCATCTCTCCGAGCTCACTCAGACTCACGTCCATCGAGTCTGTGATGCCATCCAGCCATCTCATCCTCGGTCGTCCCCTTCTCCTCCTGCCCCTAATCCTTCCCAGCATCAGAGTCTTTTCCAATGAGTCAACTCTTCACATGATGTGACCAGAGTACTGGAGTTTCAGCTTTAGCATCATTCCTTCCAAAGAAATCCCAGGGCTGATCTCCTTCAGAATGGACTGGTTGGATCTCCTTCCAGTCCAAGGGACTCTCAAGAGTCTTCTCCAACACCACAGTTCAAAAGCATCAATTCTTCGGCGCTCAGCCTTCTTCACAGTCCAACTCTCACATCCATACACGACCACAGGAAAAACCATAGCCTTGACTAGACGGACCTTAGTCGGCAAAGTAATGTCTCTGCTTTTGAATATGCTATCTAGGTTGATCATAACTTTTCTTCCAAGGAGTAAGCGTCTTTTAATTTCATGGCTGCAGTCACCATCTGCAGTGATTCTGGAGCACAAGAAAATAAAGTCTGACACTGTTTCCACTGTTTCCCCATCTCTTTGCCATAGAGTGATGGGACCGGATGCTATGATCTCACCGAATGTTGAGCTTTAAGCCAACGTTTTCACTCTCCTCTTCCACTTTGATCAAGATGAGTTGACTCTGCATCAGGTTGCCAAAGACATATATATATATACTCATTATATATAACATATATATTCATAATATATATGAATTTGAGCCCTGTCTGGGAGACAGTGGAGGACACAGGAGCATGGCGTGCTGCAGTCCATGAAGCTGCAAGGAGTCGGATATGATTTAGTGACTGGACAACAGTATTATATATGTATATATATATGTTATATTTTGGGATGCTATGTATGCATATAATGTGATTCTATTATGCAAACTGGTTGGGACCTTGCTTGTTTCATCTAAACGTATGTTTTGAATAACTTTCCATGTGAGAACATACAGTTTCAACACACTGTCCATTTTTAACAACTGCTGTGGAACTGCTGAAAGCATAAAGTTACTCATCTTGGGCCTGTGGCTCGATGTACCTTTGTGTGTGCACACTCCTAATGCAAACAGATGAAAAATGATAATAATCGTAACAGTCAGTACCCTGACTGTGTCTCAGGCACTACTGTAAGTGCTTGGAGAACTTTCATTAAAGTTTACATACTGTTCCATTTTACAGATGGTCAAGGATAAACACAGCTGACATCAGCTAAAGCGGTGAAAACAGGTATCATTCAGTCACTGCAGACTTCAGGGGAAAAGCTGAGTTCCATTCTGACTTGTGCAGAGGTGACAGGTGTTTTAAAGAGAGGATGAGCAAGTCGGAAGGGGCGTGTGGAGGGTGGGGGTTCAAGTGAAAAATCACCAAGGCTGGGTGAGTGCAGACCAGACGGGGCGACGGGGTCAGAATCTTACCCCCATGGGAGCTGTATCCTTCCTTCTGAGGCCATTTCAAGGGGATGACTTTTAGGTCCTTGAGAAAGACATTCCTGGGCTGTAGGAGGTACCCGCCTGCCTCAAAGGGCCAGAGGAAGGCTCACAACTAACTGCAAGCCCCTCTTAGTAAGCGCTGTAGAAGGGCGGTCAGGGCCTGTGGTCAGGGGTCGGATGGAACAAATGGAAAATTGTCCTGGGCAGTCCCCTGGCTTTCTCAGGCAGGTGTTTTAATGGGGAGCGGGTCCTGGGGTCCTCCTGGGGACACAGCCTCGTGCCACAGGAACCAGGCTGCAGTTTCGTCGTCTCTTCGTGCCGGGGTTTGGACGGAGCCGTTATGTGCCAGGAGCTGTAAGTTCCCAGGACGCACCTTTATTTATGAATAAGTTCCTGTGGCTTCCACCGCTTTTCACTGTAGAGACCAAGGCTGCTGTGCCCATCTCGGGCGGGCAGCATCATTCTCCCGTGCAAGCGTTCCTGGTGGCGAAGTGCCTGGAAGCTGACTCGCAGTGTGAACGGCATGACATCTAAAAGATCTTTTACAGGTTTTTGTGGGGTGTGAATCTGTTACAATATTGCTTCTGTGTTATTTTATTTTTTTTTGGCTAGGAGACATGTGAGCTCTTACCTGCCCTGACCAGGTGAAGGTACCCCCTGCACTGAAGGTGAAGTCTTCTTTTTCTTAGTTAGTTGGTCAGTTTCGGCTGTGCTGGGTCCTCGTTGCTGCGCGAGGTCTTTCTCCAGCTGCGGCGAGCAGGGGCTGCTCTCTAGTGGTGCTCGGGCTTCTGCTTGTGCTGACCTCTCTTTTGCAGAGCGCGGGCTCTAGGGAATGTGGGCTTCAGTAGCTGTGGTGCTCGGGTTTAGTTGCCCCACCGCATGTGGGATCTTCCCGGACCAGGCATCAAACCCGTGTCCCCTGCATTGGCAGGCGAATTCTTAACCACTGGACCACCAGGGAAGTTCTTAAAATATTTTTGATATTACTCAACTGCCCTTCTGAAGAGTTATACAAGGTTGCATATCCATCAACAATAAACGAAGATGCTCTTTCCTCCCGGCGCAAACCACCCCCCCCCCGCCCCCGCACTGTTCCCACTGCAACGTGACTTTCTTTCTCAGCTCCGTGGTGGCCAGCGCCTCCCATCAGGGTGGCTGACTTTCCATGGATGACCCCCCTTCCCTCTTAGAGCCCTTGTTTTCTCGCTGTGAGACGGGGCAAGGGTACGTCGTAATTAGAGCAGGTGCCATCTGCTGGCCTCCTCTGCCTGCTTTAAATGATCATCTCTTTAATCCTCCCAAACGCCTCCAAGGACTGAACCATTATCTGCATGTCGCAGTTGGGAGCCTGGAGGGCGAGGGAACTGGAGCCGCAGCCCAGCCTGCAGGCTGCAGGACGCTCTCCTCCCGAGAGCCCAGCCTCGGAGGCTGTGGGTGGATGGGCCTCTGGCATCGGGACGGGGGAGTGCTATGCTATGTCTCCTCAGAAACCATAGCTTTGACTATATGGCCCTTTCTCAGCAAAGTGACGTCTCTGCTTTTTAATGCACTGTCTAGGTTTGTCAAATGGCACCCCACTCCAGTGTTCTTGCCTGGAGAATCCCAGGGACGGGGGAGTCTGGTGGGCTGCGGTCTATGGGGTCGCAAAGAGTCGGACACGACTGAAGCGACGCAGCAGCAGCAGTCTAGGTTTGTCATAGCTTTCTTCCCAAGGAGCTAGCATCTTTTAATTTCATGGCTGCAGTCAACATCCACAGTGATCTGGAGCCCAAAAAACTGAATCACAAAACCTCACTCCTGGAGGAGGGGGCAAGCAGGTGGTGGGAGGTGGGGCCTCCCCGCCTCCCGCCCTGTTCGGCCAGAGAGAATCACAGCACTGGCCTCACTTTCAGTGCAGCCTCATCGCACACTCAGGATTCACTGAGAAAATCCAGGGCATCAGAGAGCGCCTCCTTCATCTGCTTGCCCCAAACCTGTGCCTCTGTGTGAGTTTCTCCCTCCCTTCCTTCGCTTAGCGCTGCGTCTCCTCGCGTGATGCGTGTGGGCCCGGTCACTTCAGTCGTGTCCGTCTCTGCGTCCCCGTGGACTCTGCCCATGGGCTTCTCCAGGCAAGGATGCTGGAGGGGGTTTCCGTGCTCTCCTTCAGGGGATCTTCGTGACCCTGGGACTGAACCCGTGTCTCTTGCATCTCCCGCATTGGTAGGTGGGCTCTTTACCACTGGTGCCACCTGGAAGCCCCTGGGTCCCTTGCTGCCCCTCTTTCTGGCCGGCCTGCCATGTCTGGTCAAGGGCCCGGGTGGGCAGGGGTGGGCGACAGACGAGAGCAGTGTTTGAATTCCCGTCGCCGGGATGAGGTTCCAGCTCTGCCCTGCTCAGGACAGGGCAGGCCACGTGCCCTCCGAGTCCCTGTCCCTGGGCTGCCTCCTGGGTCAGCGCACAGCCCGAGAGACAGCACGTGGACATTCCCCAGGGGGGGCACGCTGGCTGCCCTCTATGCAAGGAGACCCTGCACAGCCTTCTCCAGGCACCGCCCTTCCCCCCTATGCCATCCAGCCTGACTCCTCGGCACGCCAGGGTTTCTTCACTCCTGGTCTCCTCGCCAGGCACCCCGAGTCCCAGCGGCAGCAGAGGCATGGCGCCCTCAGGCGGCTCCGGCCCCTCCCGGCCGGTCCTCACTCTTTTGGACGGGAGCCCCGCCCGCCCTAGCTCCTGTCAACTTGCAGGGCTTACCTGTCCCCTGCCTGTTCCTCTGGGTAGAATCCTTTTCAGTTGCCCACCGCCCCCAGGCTAGTCTGCACTCCGCTGGCCCTTGCACATGTCTACAGCCTCACTTCGCGGCCACTGTCCCTGGGCCCTCTGGTGACAGCGGAGCTCCAGCAGAGCTTCAGGCCTTTCCCACCTCTGGGTCTCTGAGTGCTTCCTGCAATATTCTCCGCCCTCAGTGGGCAGAGCCCAACGGGCGCCTGCGGAACCCCGCCCTCTCCCTGCCCTGGTGCCGAGGTCTGCGCTGCTCATCCCCACCGTCGCTGCCCGGCACACCCCATAAACGCCAACGGGATGGGGGCCAAAAGGTCCTCTTCCCCGTGGCCACCTCCTTTGGGTGCACAGCCCCTCTCGGGCGGACATCCAGCCCTTTGTACTTTCATTTGCTTGACCAAGTGAGCAGAGTATCCCAGGGACGGAGCTGGGCACAGGTGACATACAGTGAAAAACAGGTGAGGTCCCTGTCCAGCGGTGGAGGCTCTTAACTAAGGTGGAGGCTCTTAACAGAGAAACAAAACTGCAAATTGTATCAGGGCTCTGAAGGAAACGGAGTGGGCTGAGAGGAACGGGAATATCTAATTTGATAGGGTGGTCAGAGAAGGCTTCTTTGAGGAAAAGACATGGCCTTTTAGACCCACGGGGTAACAAGAAGTCGGCCAGGCCACTTTGGGGACGGCATGGGCATGGCAGCCTGTGCAAAGGCCCTGAGGCAGGAAAAGAGGCAAGACGCAGAGACCAGTGATGGAACAGGTCGGCAGGAGTCGGATCAGAGGCTCTCGTTTCTGCAGCAAGGAGTTCAGGCTTTAAATGCCTGGTGAGACCACTCAGGGGTTTTAAGCAAGAGGCCGACGTGATCACCGTTTAAGATGCTCTGGAGAGAAGGCTGCCACACTGTCCAGGGGACGATGGAAGCCGAGGATGGAGGCCCGAAGTGTTTGAATTCCCGTCGCCGGGATGAGGTTCCAGCTCTGCCCTGCTCAGGACAGGGCAGGCCACGTGCCCTCCGAGTCCCTGTCCCTGGGCTGCCTCCTGGGTCAGCGCACAGCCCGAGAGACAGCACGTGGACATTCCCCAGGGGGGGCACGCTGGCTGCCCTCTATGCAAGGAGACCCTGCACAGCCTTCTCCAGGCACCGCCCTTCCCCCCTATGCCATCCAGCCTGACTCCTCGGCACGCCAGGGTTTCTTCACTCCTGGTCTCCTCGCCAGGCACCCCGAGTCCCAGCGGCAGCAGAGGCATGGCGCCCTCAGGCGGCTCCGGCCCCTCCCGGCCGGTCCTCACTCTTTTGGACGGGAGCCCCGCCCGCCCTAGCTCCTGTCAACTTGCAGGGCTTACCTGTCCCCTGCCTGTTCCTCTGGGTAGAATCCTTTTCAGTTGCCCACCGCCCCCAGGCTAGTCTGCACTCCGCTGGCCCTTGCACATGTCTACAGCCTCACTTCGCGGCCACTGTCCCTGGGCCCTCTGGTGACAGCGGAGCTCCAGCAGAGCTTCAGGCCTTTCCCACCTCTGGGTCTCTGAGTGCTTCCTGCAATATTCTCCGCCCTCAGTGGGCAGAGCCCAACGGGCGCCTGCGGAACCCCGCCCTCTCCCTGCCCTGGTGCCGAGGTCTGCGCTGCTCATCCCCACCGTCGCTGCCCGGCACACCCCATAAACGCCAACGGGATGGGGGCCAAAAGGTCCTCTTCCCCGTGGCCACCTCCTTTGGGTGCACAGCCCCTCTCGGGCGGACATCCAGCCCTTTGTACTTTCATTTGCTTGACCAAGTGAGCAGAGTATCCCAGGGACGGAGCTGGGCACAGGTGACATACAGTGAAAAACAGGTGAGGTCCCTGTCCAGCGGTGGAGGCTCTTAACTAAGGTGGAGGCTCTTAACAGAGAAACAAAACTGCAAATTGTATCAGGGCTCTGAAGGAAACGGAGTGGGCTGAGAGGAACGGGAATATCTAATTTGATAGGGTGGTCAGAGAAGGCTTCTTTGAGGAAAAGACATGGCCTTTTAGACCCACGGGGTAACAAGAAGTCGGCCAGGCCACTTTGGGGACGGCATGGGCATGGCAGCCTGTGCAAAGGCCCTGAGGCAGGAAAAGAGGCAAGACGCAGAGACCAGTGATGGAACAGGTCGGCAGGGTCGGATCAGAGGCTCTCGTTTCCGCAGCAAGGAGTTCAGGCTTTAAATGCCTGGTGAGACCACTCAGGGGTTTTAAGCAAGAGGCCGACGTGATCACCGTTTAAGATGCTCTGGAGAGAAGGCTGCCACACTGTCCAGGGGACGATGGAAGCCGAGGATGGAGGCCCGAGGGCGAAGCTTGGGTGAGGCAGATGGGCAGGTGCACCTGGGAGGCGTGGCCCCGGGATTTAAGACTCCAAGTGCAGGGAGAATCCAGGCTGGCTTCTGGCTTTGGCCAGCGGAGGTGGTGGCGCTGGTCCCTGGGATGAAGATGTCAGGGTCATGGCTGGGAGGTGTGGCCTGTCCTGCCAGCGCCGGCGCCTGTGCGTGGCGTGCTGAGACCGTCCCAGGCACCCTGAGGCCCAGCACTCGCACGTGCACACACATCTGTTGTTCAGAATTCTTCCCACTGTCTTCACTCGGGTCACATCTTCACTCTTGGCAGCCTGGGTTTGGTTTTTTTTGGTACTCAAATTTTGCAAAGTCAACGAGTGAAAAATGTACTTTTTTAAAAATAGGAAATGTGTGGTTATAAATGACTGAATACTTCTGGTACATCCTGGATAATGGTCTGAAGACAATTTGAAATGCTTTTCCCAAATGTTCTGAGAAACCTGGATTTTAATATTTTGGGCTTCCCTGGTGGCTCAGCTGGTAAAGAATCTGCCTGCGATGCGGGAGACCTGGGTTCGACCCCTGGGTTGGGAAGACCCCCTGGAGAAGGGAAAGGCCATCCACTCCAGTATTCTGGCCTGGAGAATTCCATGGACTGTATAGTCCATGGGGTCGCAAAGAGTTGGACACGACTGAACAACTTTCACTTTAATACAGGACTTATTTATTTATACATGCTGTGCGGCATGGGGGAATCTTAGCTCCCCGACCAGAGATGGAGTCGGGCCCTGGCAGGGAAAGCACCGAACGCTAACCGCTGGGAAACCAGGGAATTCCATGAGAATTTTTTCTTTCACTCTGAAAATATTTAAATTTTCACTTGTAAAAAAATATTTCCATATGAAGCTTATTGCCTGTCCTAAGTATTTCATTTTCTTAGAGAGATATTTTAAAAATTCACAACCTAGAAAGAATACAAGTGGCAGGCAATATAAAGGATGACCCCCCCACACACAACTCTGGGGTCTCAATAGACGTGTGCGATGGGCTGGGGACCGGCATCTACTGGTTTCATCCGGGGCTTTCCCGTCTCCAGGTCTGTTTCATTCTCTGTGAAACAAGGGTTTTGAACTAGACCATGGTTCCTGGAATCCCAGATTCTGCAGAATTGGAGGCGGATCAACATTGCTGCTGTGTTACCAGTTTTTCCAGGGGTAAGGGTGGCACCCAGTGGCACCGATTGTCTTCAAGTAGGGAATTACTGGAAAACTACTACCTATGTTCGTGTTTCATGAAGGCTTAACGCCAAGTGTGGAGGAGAAGCACGTCGGCTGAAGGACAGCTTCCTGACCCAGGTGGCGCAGTGGTAAAGAGCCTGCCTGTCAATGCAGCAGATGAAAGGGACGGGGTTCGATCCCTGGGTTGGGAGATCCCCTGGAGGAGGAAATGGCATTCCACTCTTGTACTCTCACCTGGAGAATCCCATGGACAGAGGAGCCTGGTGGGCTACAGTCCATGGGGTCACAGAGAGTCAGACACGACTGAGTGACTGGGCACAAAGGGAGGGAACCAGCTCAGTGCCCTGGAGGACAGAGGAGCCCTCCGTCGTGCCCAGCACTGCATGAGCAGATGGGCAGTGGGGGCCCGGGCACGGCCATCAGGGATCTGATACAGTTCCCGTGTCACCTTACATGGGGCGGATTTGGGGTCTCAAATCATGTTGAGAAGAGCAAGGGGCTGGGAACTGGGAGATGTGGCTTTTCTGCTCACTGAGCCTCTGTGGACCTGGGTGTCCTCACCCGCGAAGCAGCTGGCTTTGGGAGGAAGTCATGCCAGTCTCCGGGCTGGAGAAGAAAGCTCACGAGGGACCTAGTGGTAACTTAGTTACTGGACTGCGTCTTGGTTTGGGCAGTGGGCCCGTGGTGTTCATGGTGGTTATGAAGGAATGAGTGAAGTCGGGAAGCCTCTTTTGCCTGAGATCCCCACCCTGGAGACTCCTGGGCCCCTGTCTGGCTAGGCGGGTAACCAAGACCACTGGTTACCTAGATACCTCCCGTTCCACCACTCCTTACTTATCAGGATGCCCTCGCCGACCAGCCTATTCTAGAAGCCCAGGGAGCAGGGAACGTTTCCCTCACGTTCAGAATCTGAGTTGAAGGGGAAAATGTAAAGCGGGGCGTATTTTCAGGTTTATTTGATGTTGATGTTAGATACAAGTCACCTCCGGGCCACTCCTGGGTGTGGAGCTGCGTCCTCCCGGAGCGATGGGGCCTCCTCTTCACGCTGTGTCCCTCTGCTGGGTAGCTCACGAGTCTCGTCTCTGGAAGCTTCTACTTCCTCAAGTGGCTCTGTCGGAAAGCAGGTCTCACAGTTCAGCCGGAAGCCCCTCCTCTTCCTGTCTCCACCTGCCTGTGTGCTGGGAGCTGTTAAAGGCCCCGCACAGGGGCGCCACGGCTGCCTGCTCTGCCTCCTGCTGGCCGTGGCTGGGAGGGTTAACCAACCTCTCTGTGCCTCCCGCTCATCTGTGAGGCGGCTGAGCCCCTGTGGGCTCCCCTTGCCCGGACACGGGTCTGCCCTTTGCTCCCGGCAGCTCACCTCTCGGCCCTGGGAATGTCCTGCCTGATAAGTTCGTCTGGAGGGCCTTGGGCCTCCCTGGAGAGTCTGTGCTAACAGTGGGATTTAGGGGGAGGGGTGCAGAGCTTGGGCTGCATAGAATCAGCTCCATCTTTGGGGGATTGGACGACCCTCGTCAGTTATGTCAGTGTGACTGACCCCCGATGAAACTGGACACCAAGGCTGGGGCCACGATGGCCAGGAGGAGCCAGGGGGAGGGAGGGAGGAGCTGGGTGGTGGAGGGGGGTGGGGAGCTCCCGGCAGGTCCCAGACCACCCCACTGGCTCACGCATCTCTCCCTGCGCTGACTTCCATCTGGATCCATCTGCTCATGAACCATGAGGATGGCAGCTCCACTCACTTCCACGTGTCCTTCTGGGCAATCAGGGAGCCTGAGGTGCTGATGTTGGGATGCTGAACTTGGCAACAGCCTTCCCACCCACAGCCTCTGAGTGTCAGGCTGCCCTCGGCGTCCAGGAGGCCTGTTTTCTCCTCTGCCTGTGGGGCTGGGTTTGGCTCAGTTTGCCCTCCATTGCCGGATCGCTCTTTTCTCCAGGCTTTTTGAAGCTCACGGAGAAACAATTGTGGAAGAAGCAACCTCTAGGTTTCCTAGCAGAAGCGTTTACTATGGAATCATCTGGACTCTGACCTGAGACAGAAAGCTTTAAGACAGGCCGCTCAACAGCAACACTTCCCGTGGACACGACCTGCTGTGCGCTCACCTGGGCTAAGCTCCGAGGAGCCTGCCTTCAGTGCAGTCTGAACATCCTCTAAGCAGACGTAGGGTGAACGTGTCCCCTGGGGCTATTTCCCCTGCTTGGCCGAGCGGAAGCTTTAGCTCCCATCCCTACTCGAGTGGCCCTGGGGCTGCAGGAGGCAGTGGCCGGTGCCCTTAGATTTGCAGGGAATTTGAGAGGTTTCTAGCAAGCGCACTCGGAGAGGGCAGCGAAGGCTACTAGGGCCCCACCCGAGAGCGCGGCCTTAAGCCGACTTCTCCACGTTCCTTTTGGTGCCGGGCTGCCCGAGCCCTGGCCTCGATCAGTGCCAACCCCCCCGCCCCCCACCCCCGCCCCACCGCA
>SJYC01114876.1:0-24389 GCA_006408675.1 Madoqua kirkii | reverse complement strand
CCACCGCATATTCTGACTCTGCGAGTGCTGCCAGTGTGAGCACGTCGGGGGTGTGTGTGGGGTGCGGATTCGGGCACGGGAAGGCCCTGTCTGAGGACAGCCGCTCCAGCAGCTGCACCAGTGCCGGAGGGCCGGCACACCGGGTGCCCTCTGCGGTGGAGCGGCCCCACCAGACACGCGGGGGCGTCCCCAAGGTCGTCACGGGGCCCCAACTCCAGGAGCGACTTCAGCACGCCTGTCACTGGTTGGGGGTGGCGGGATGGGGTGGGGGGCAGTCACAGGGACCGCTTGACAGACAAGCCCAGCCGCTTCGAGGCCCGAGGAGGGTGAGCTTGTCGCCGTGACCCCAGGGAGCGGCTGGTCCTGGGCGGCTTTTCCGTAACCGCACCGGTGAGGACAGGGAGCCCCCGGGGAAGATGAGGGTGGATCAGCCAGGACCCCAACTCCTCCTCAGCCATCCGCCTCTGCTCTCAAGACTAAAACATCACGGTTAGGGCTCAAATCATTCCATTTCTATAAACTGTGTTCAGATTCACATTTGCCTACCTGCAAAACAAAGGCGGTCATTAAAAAGTCATCTCTACTTTTTTCCATTAGAGAAGCAAAAAAAAAAAAAAAAGAGCTTATGGAAGGCTCAGGGAAGACAGGGCTGTGGTGGATGGCAGAGTGGCCACCCAACCCGAGCTGAGTGAGGGCCCCCAGCCGGCATCCCCGGCGGGGCTGCCTGCCCCTCACCGCTACCTGACAGTGATCGGCACCGGCTCGCCCAACACCATGGCTGAATTTAGCGTCATGATGAGCAGTAAAATTCACAGGTTCTTTATTTAGTCCATATAATACACCATTTTTTAGAGTTTTTCTTCTTTTAAAATTAGATAAAAGAGCATATTAAATGGCAAGTGTATGAAGTTTCTCTTCATAAACAATGTCAAAACGAAAAGTTCTGAATTACAAAATGTTAAAAAATATGTAGGTACTTAACATTTCACTAAAGCATAAAGTTACAGATATTTTCTAAGGAAAAATAATTGTGCCACTTACCTATTTCTGCTGTTTCTATGAACTTTTTTTAAATTCTGTACATAGGACATTTTGTACAAAATATGAAGTCTACATTTTTATTACTCGTTACCATAAAACAAAGATAGAATGTATGTACAATATTAAAAGGATGCCATACTAAAGCCGCACTGAAAAGACACTTGGGATCGGGACATTTCTGATGCACAGATGCCTTTCGGAAAGAGTGAGGATGCGAAACGCAGAGCTTTATGAAGAAAAACAGTCACCAGTTTATTTTCAATGCAGTAAATGAACTTTTTAAAATTCTGTACATAGGACATTTTGTACAAAATATGAAGTCTACATTTTTATTACTCGTTACCATAAAACAAAGATAGAATGTATGTACAATATTAAAAGGATGCCATACTAAAGCCGCACTGAAAAGACACTTGGGATCGGGACATTTCTGATGCACAGATGCCTTTCGGAAAGAGTGAGGATGCGAAACGCAGAGCTTTATGAAGAAAAACAGTCACCAGTTTATTTTCAATGCAGTACTTTTGAAATCAGTTTGGTACAGAATAAACAGTATATCTACGTAATCATGTGTAAGCTGAACAATTAGCACAGGGAATCTGAGTTCTAACTAGGAAAACTTTAAGAGGCCAAAATATTAAATAATACTCTCGTCAAAGAAAATCAGTTTCTCTCAAAACCTTTTTTTTTCTTTCTTCCCTTTTTTGGTGAATGTTTGTCTTCAATAAAGAGCAGAAGGAAAACCTAGACAAAAAGATGTTCTTAAATGCTGAGCTTTCCACGTCACCCAAACACCGAGGAGGTTTTGCTTTTTTCCCTCGGGCAAGAGGAGAGGCTTCCCAGAGACCTCTCGGGGACACGCCGAGAACATCCTCCATCAGCTAGAGAAGGAAGTTCAAACAATGGTTTATCGAGATACACAAGACGCTGCTTTTATACAGTGAAAAGCACCCTTTTTCCCTCAAAAGGAGAAGGCATCTGAACTTTTCTTTAAGTGATAAATTTCATAATGGCAAAGTGGAGGGATACTTGTCAAGTTTCTCAGGAAGGTTTCTCCTCCCGCTTTCGGCTGGGGCGGCCTTCCGATTGACTACCTGCTCTGAACACAAGGGATCCGCTCCCTCCAAGTGACAGGACCCAGGGAGATACATGCTGTCGGGTGGGGGGTTAACTGAGACCCACGGGCAGGAGGCTCCGAGCTGCACAGGGAACAACGTCTGCTCCGCTCCTCACAGGGTCTGAACGGGTCCCCCCAGACCTTGAGTGAGAGATACATCCTGATGGAAGCCTTTGAAGCATCAAGACATTTAACATCAAGTTATAGCATCTTATGCCAGAGACACAGAAACCAGAATCACCGGTTGAGGGCAGCGGTATGCATCTCAAATAGCTTTTGAGCAGGGTAAGTCAGTCAAAATACTGGCCACCAGGAGAGACGTAAAGAACAGAGCCTTAAGTTTAAAGATTTTTCTCCTCGTGCTGTCCCATTGAAAACAAAGAACTTAAAACATGCAAGGAAGTCTGAAATATTTAGCAGCATTGAAGACCAGTGAAGACTCAGACGCTGGATTTTCCTTATGAGGCATCGACTAAGGTGTCCTCTTTGCAACAGAGACTCCTCGGAGGCCATTGCTGCTGCCGCCGCCTCCTCCATGAAGCCCTGGGGACTGCACCGTGGGGAGCAGGTGGGTGGGGGGCACTTGCCCACGGCACTGATCCTGTGACTTCTGCCCAAAGGCAGCTGTGGCCTGTCTTGGGCCGAGAGCTGGCCTCAAAATGATTCCCTTCTGACTTTCTACAAAATGTGGAATTCTCAGAGAATTTATCAATTGAAGAGCCTCATTCAAGGGTAACAACGTGTTAAGCAGAGAAAAATCATTCTTCAAAGTAACATTGAACGCACCATTTTAAAGTTCCAATTCCAGGCAAGAGAAAGCTTTTTTTTTTTTTTTAAACAAATTTCTCCTATGAGCTCACTCCCGGGACCCCGGTGCTGGACCACAGACCTGGAAATATGGCTTTAGTGACACGCAGAGGCAGCAGGGCGCGGTGTGCACGACGCTGGCTGGAGTGAAGTGATACCTCGGGAAGACCCAGCGGGGAGAAGGGTCACGTCACTTTCCCAGTGAGCTGTGTTAAGATCGACAGCATAGAACCACCCCGGTGGGATTAAAAAAAAAAAAACAACAACCAACCACCCAGAAAGAAACTGCTGGCCTAACAGTGTGAAGGGCTGTACAGTCTTCAAAAATATGCGGTACTCTTCCACAGCGTTCCTTTGATTTGAAAACCATTGATATTCTCATAGGACCCACCTAACCCAAATGATCGCAAATCCCATCTGGGGAGAACGCGAAGGTGACGACTGGGGTGCTTTCCTTAGCTCTGATTTTGGGGACCCGTCTGAAGTGGGGCCGTGCAGGGACCCCGAATGGGGGGGTGCGCGCACAGCCCTGGGCAGTCACCATTGTTTGAACTCCTAGTCTCGAGCTGAGGCGGAAGGACGCGGTTGCCTACAGACGGGGTTGGAGGAAGCGTGGACTTGAGTGTGACTGACTGGTATGGCACACGGAGCGTGTCTTCTCTACAGGCGGCGCGGGGCTAGCGCCCGGCCTGGGGCGCCGGCTCCTCGGCGCGGCCGTGGGCCTCCAGGGCGCTCTTGCCGTGCAGGTCCTGGGGCAGGTCGGACTTGCGGCGAGCCAGGGGCCGCTCCTTCTTCAGGTCCTTCTGTGCCTGCAATGGAAACGCACGCCGTTGGCGACAGGCCGGGCGACCTGGGGTGTGCTCGCCCTGCTCTGAGCCGGCGCAGCCCACACTCCAGGGGCCCCCTGAGGACTCTGGACGCTCAGAAAGCAGGGTGGCCCTCACCCCCTCAGTGACCGAGGGGGGACGCCTCGTCTATTAAGAGATAACCGAGGGACGGTGTGCATGGTGTTGGCATTGCGGTCTTCTAAAAGGTACAGTTTTGTCCAGGGTATTGGATACCTCTGTTTTGCAAATTCATCAGCTTTAGTACATCTCATAAATGGCAAAATCTTCCTAGTTCATAAAGTGTCACCGAGACCATTTTACGGTTGTGTCCCTTACAGAGGCATTTCAGGAAGTCGAAATTTCCCTTGGGGGTAGATAAAAAGAAAGAATGAACAACACATTTAAACTGGACTCAAAGCCAGCAACGGGTCTAAAAATTCTATTAAATTTGAAAAAAGATACTTTAAATGAGAGGCATTAAGAAGGTCATATAAGGGAAAAAATCTTCTAGAACTTAAAACTATACATTTAATCATCTACAAAAAATTTCCTAACATTAAGGGTATGATGTAAGATTCCCCTCTCCATTCCATTTTCTTCCTAAACTTAGGACATTTTGGTCTTACTAAGGGAAAAACAGAAGGAAAAAAATTAAAACGAACCACTGTTTGCATGGGGATTTAGAGAATTTTGTCTGCAGAGAAAGGGTGGTCTGAAATACGGGGAGTTTAGATACCAACAGCGTCCATTTCCATGAATAATAGTTAAATTCTTATTCAGTTCTGAGGAAGGGCCATTGCATCAATACCAGTATATCTGAAACAAACAAGAAGCCATCCGAGCCGCCTAAACGCACCGCTATGGGCCAGGAGGCAGCCGGTCTGTGAGGAGCTTTGACAAGAACCCAACCTCCTTTCTGTTCGAGTGTCTCCAGCAAAGGGGAGGTAGTACTTAAACAGTAATACTTTGGTGGTGATGAAACTAAGTCAATCACTCGCTGGCAAAAAGCACACACCTCTGACCACTCCCCGGAGTGGCCAGCTTGCCAGCACTGCCAGCATGATACCCAAAGTACACTTCTCTGTGCTTTAGTAAAAATATTCAGGGACTTGCAGAAACCATATATGAAAAGTGCAGTTTGGCAGAGCTACTATTTCTTACAATTCTTGGCAAATTTATCTATGAAGACCATAATAACGTCAAGGTTTAGAAAGAATTTTGCGTCACATCATTTTAGGATTGTTTCTAGAAATGTTATTTGGATATTAAGGTTCATTTATGGCAAAGGCAGGAATTGTGATTTTCTCTCCTGGAAACTGGTGTAAGATAGCTTCAGGACTGCCAGCACGTCGGGAGACTGGAGGCCCCCAGTCCCCGAGGGGCTGCCGATCACGGTCATAGCCTTTGTCAAAGTGCTCTCGTCGGCGAAGCCTGTTTGCCTTCGACCCAGGAGAAACTCAGAGGGAAATTCTACCCTGAATTTTATGTCCATTCCATGTTGAGTTGCCAAACAAAGCAAAGTGAGGCAAGACAAAAGCCTTTCAGATACTTGAAATATTTAATAACTGCCGCCGACAGGCATTCCAAAGAGAAGAAACATTTTCATAGAAAAAGGCAATAGTAAAACCTGGGAGCTGGAAACCAACAAACGAAAACTGAGAAGGCAAACATGACCGGGGAACCTTCTGGAAGGAGAGAGAGAGAGAGAGAGAGAGACCTGCTGAGTCTTCCTGTGCAGCCACTTAAAGCCGGGGTGTCGAGCAGAGAGTAGTTACATGAGCCACAAAGGGTACAAAAACGAGAAACACGGGAGGCAGGAGAGACGCCATGCAGATGGTCGCCCTGGACAAGTGGCCCCGGCGGAGGGGTGTGCGGCCAGCACGCCGTCGACGGTGGGGTGGACAGACGGGAGCGCTGGCCCGCACACCTCCCCGGAGCCGGGAGCCGGGAGCCGGGAGCGCTGCCCCGCACACCTCCCCGGAGCCGGGAGCCGGGAGCCGGGAGTGCTGCCCCGCACACCTCCCCGGAGCCGGGAGCCGGGAGCGCTGCCCCGCACACCTCCCCGGAGCCGGGAGCCGGGAGCGCTGCCCCGCACACCTCCCCGGAGCCGGGAGCCGGGAGCGCTGCCCCGCACACCTCCCCGGAGCCGGGAGCCGGGAGCGCTGCCCCGCACACCTCCCCGGAGCCGGGAGCCGGGAGCGCTGCCCCGCACACCTCCCCGGAGCCGGGAGCCGGGAGCCGGGAGTGCTGCCCCGCACACCTCCCCGGAGCCGGGAGCCGGGAGCGCTGCCCCGCACACCTCCCCGGAGCCGGGAGCCGGGAGCGCTGCCCCGCACACCTCCCCGGAGCCGGGAGCCGGGAGCCGGGAGTGCTGCCCCGCACACCTCCCCGGAGCCGGGAGCCGGGAGCGCTGCCCCGCACACCTCCCCGGAGCCGGGAGCCGGGAGCGCTGCCCCGCACACCTCCCCGGAGCCGGGAGCCGGGAGCCGGGAGTGCTGCCCCGCACACCTCCCCGGAGCCGGGAGCCGGGAGCGCTGCCCCGCACACCTCCCCGGAGCCGGGAGCCGGGAGCGCTGCCCCGCACACCTCCCCGGAGCCGGGAGCCGGGAGCCGGGAGTGCTGCCCCGCACACCTCCCCGGAGCCGGGAGCCGGGAATGCTGCCCCGCACACCTCCCCGGAGCCGGGAGCCGGGAGCGCTGCCCCGCACACCTCCCCGGAGATGGGAGCCGGGAGTGCTGCCCCGCACACCTCCCCAGAGATGGGAGCCGGGAATGCTGCCCCGCACACCTCCCCAGAGATGGGAGCCGCGAAGATGCGGTCTCTGTCCGCAGTGGGACAGCGGCTCTGAGAGGAAAAGAGGCTCTGAAAGCGGCTGTCCGGGAAGTGGGGGGCAACATCCGGGTGGGCGCACGCAAAGAGTGCACGCTGCCACTACTTGATCCAGGACAGAACTCATCAGAGTCTCCTGAGGGACCGAGTCCTTTGTCTTCACCATCACAAGCTGGAATGACAGGGGAAAAAGGGAAAGTACTTCATGTACACAGCATTGTCAATTCTTTTCCTAAATATAAGAAAAAAGCCTTATAAATACATTTCTACGTACTGGAGCAGGGAAGAACTCCACTCCCCACCTTCCGTCTCTCTACACCTTCCTTAACTGCATGCTCGAGACTGCTTTCCTCCCGACCGACTGTTGAAAATGAGAATTGCAAACCATTTAACATCTCTCTGACATATGAACGTCATCACATGAACTTTACTGGCTCTCTTTGGAGGTTCTACACAGGGCTACACAATTTTCTCAGAAGAAATACAAGCCACAGTTCTGACAGGTAAATACATAATTGAATTTCTCCCCAGGACCCCAACCCAGTACGTTGCACGACCATTAGGGTCTCCTCCGCTGGAGAAGATTTTCCTGCAATGGACCTCACGTCAGCTGTGAGCCCACATTCAAATTACTTCGAAGAAATGTAGAGTTATTTTGGAAAAATAAACCCAGCTGAAAATAAAGGGGCAGTGAAAATGTTCAAGTTACTAAATATAAAAACTGAAAAGCCTAGTTTTTAGCATAACCTCTTAAGTCAGTTTGGTCTCCAAATGAGGAATATAGATTTCCCCTGCATCTCAGTATCTTCTCTTTGCTTTAATGACGGTGTTTTTGAGGATTTCAGGACTATGACTCCAGATACTTTCAAATTGACAAGAGCCTGTCATATCAAATATTATAGCTAAGAGACTGCACTATAAATTTCTTCATCTAGGTAGATTGCTATTTGCGGGGGGTGGGGGTGGGGAGTTCAACTGATCCACAGAAATCCATGTCTTGAAGTTGGGTGGTGTTGAGTCTTCCAAGTTTATTCGGAGTTATCTTAGCTATTCTAGGTCCTTTGCCTTTCCGTATACGTTTTAGAATTAGCTGGTAAATGTCTTAATAAAGAGAAGGGTGACTGTTGGGATTCTGACTGGGTTCCGTTAATTTGGGAGAGGACTGATATCTTAATAGCACAGAGTCTTCCAACGCAGGAACAAGATCCATAGACACTTACGGGTAACGTGAGGGGCGGGGAGGGGAGACTTTGTAGGCATGTCAATTACACAGAAAGCTCAGTCTTATAATCTAATTTTAAGAGTTTCATGAAAATAAACTGGCAGACGAAGAGCTCTCCGAGAGACGCCCTGTCTATACCCAGTGACTCAGGCCTAAGGAGTGGATGAGCGGCTTCCTTCTCTACTGTGCAGGGAGGGCAAGGAGACGCGCCCTCCACACACCCTCCAGGGGCCGCTGGAAGACCAACCAGCTGGGAAGGAGCAGCCACCACGGAAATACGAGAGCTGACTTTCAAAGGTAGTCTTTCTCAAGGCGAGAATGCTGTTTTGTGTTCTAAATCCCCTACAGAGTCGGCCCTGAGTCAGAAATATACCCAAAGATCGCACAATTATGTAATATGTTCACTACACTTTGGGAGGAGTCTATCCTTTTCCGGGTTTAATTATCACGTCAAATGAGGTCCCCAAAAGAAAACCCCTCCAGCCCTAAAATCCTGAATGTATCAGGACTGGCTTGTGAGCCGCCGGTTTCCCTTTCCGTGTTGTTGGGCCTGAGTGAGCTAAGGACTACTGTGAGGCTAGACTGAAGACCACTCAAGGGCAGGCTCGAGGGCAGGAGGGACCCCGGCATGCGCGTCCTCAGCCTGCCTGCAGCAATGATGCCAGCGCTCACGTTTCTAGCCCACCTGAGGCTGTAAAATCAAAATGGCAATCAAAGAAATGACCTCAAATTCCTTTCCAAGTTAAAAGGCAAAACAAGCCTTAGTAAGAAAATTAACACCCCCATAAGACTGAGAAAAAAGACAAAGGTTTTCATTCAGGCTATTCATCGCTAAGAATATTGAGGAAATGATGGAATCCAAACTGGATTAAGTAAAAAATGCATCACTGATGTTTTCCCACTGTAGTTCCAGTGTCAGCATCCACCTGCCTTTCCCTGAACCTGAGGTCAAGAGCTGGCCTGGCGGGAGGAGGCACGGGGGGTTCTGGCAGCCCTGAGAAAAGGGGGTCTGGGCCTGTGCTGCCCAGCGGGAACACAGTGCCAGCAGTTCCAGACTGTCTAGCAGCCGTGCTGAAAAGGTGGAAAGCAACAAGTGAAAATTATTGGAGTAACATTTTTTATTTAACCCAGTATATCCCAAATATTATCATTTCAACACCTTGTCAGTAACAGAAAGCTATGACTGAGAGCTTCCTAGGTTCTATTCTGTGCATTAAGCCTGGGAGTCCCCCAGGTGTGTTTTGGGGCCGTGCAGTCTGGATGGTCCAGAGCGTGTGCCTGTGGTGACTTCTGATCCTCTCTGATCAGGCGGGAGACACAATTTACTTGAATGAAAAACACAGAGTTAAAAAAAAAAAAACAAACAGCCCTGAGCTCAGGATGACCCTCTCCTCTTGAAACCATCTGCATTCAGAGTGCAGCTCAATTTTAGCCTCTATAGCTTGTTTTTACATTTAGGATTGTAGTGCTGGGAGTCTTTAGGAATTCTTAGGCAGCTCAAAGGGGATTCAAGTTTCAGAGTCATAACGGACCATGTCCCCAGACTTGGGGAGCGCTTATCAGAGTCATAACGGACCATGTCCCCAGACTTGGGGAGCGCTTATCAGCTGCCTGGACTGAGAACGGGAGGCACCGTCAGAGACGGGGCGACTGAGGCGCTCCTCGCAGGCAGTGGCTCCGCCTGCTACCCTCTGCAAAGCCTAAATCGAGTCTGCTCCCAGTTCAGTGACAGGAGCCTTTCTTTGGACAGTGGTCATCGGAATATGCATCTCTGTCAAGTGGAAGCAAGACCACGTGGCCGTGGGTACTGCCTGAGGGACCCGAGAGAGCCCTGCGTGAGCAGGACCCCGCTGTTGACAGTAGGAGAGCTCTGCCCGGTGTCCTGGGGGCCCCAGGGGCTGGCAGAGTGCCCCCGGGGGCTGGCAGGAACTCTGCGGAGAAGTTAAAGGGGCCGGCCCTGGGCCAGAGGTGGGCAGAGGGCGCACCCGGGGCAGACGTGACCGCACACCTTTCAAGTTCTCACTCTAGTTGTGAGCTGACTTGCAGGTAAGAGCTGGGACTATTACTCTTAAGAGTAAACGTAGAAAACGCATTTCAGGCACATATTAACCCTTAAAAGCTGCTTCTACTAACTTGATCTAAGATGTATGGATGGGAGGGTCCCCGTAAGATGGCCAACTCGTGAGTTTCCATGTCAGCTTACACGGGAGGTGCTGCGCCCCACCACGTGGCTAAAATTGCACACGTATTACAAGCAAGTCTCTAAGGGGCGCGGCCAGCTGAGCTCTGCGCACTTTTACCTGGCGAGCCTCTTCGTTCACTGTCTTTCTCAGCATCTGCACATCTTCAAATAAAGGCCCATCTGTCTCCATTGCCAGCGGGACGCTGATGGTGCTCGCTTGACTATACACTGCGTACTGCAATGCAAAGCGCGGAGTCACTCTCGGCCAGCGCTCAGCGGGGGTGGCTCCAGGGCTCCTCCTCGAGATGCCGCCCTCCCCCGGGGCCCCTCCTGGAGGAAGCCTGTGTGCAGGACGAGCGCAGCCTGGCCTGCACCTGCCCGCCTGCAGGTGGGGACAGCAGAGCGGCCACCTCACTTCCAGGCTCTCCCAGCCCTGGGCCACAGGACACCCACCCTGGAGTCTTGGCCTCCTGACGCCCTGGGCCTGCTGGGGGGCGGTGGGGGGGTACCGCTTCCCACAGAAGCCTGTGCCTCCAGCCCCACCTCTGCCCCCAGCCTGCGGGCCTCATTGTGCCTTCCCCACGTCCACATCACCCTCACTCACGTCCCCGTTTGCTCCGCGTTCTCCAGACTCGCCCCAACCCCAGCACGGATCACACTCGCCCTCTATTCACCTCCCGGGCAACATGGTCTCGATCGGTCCCGCAGCTCACACCTCACCCTGTCAGCTGGGGCCGGCCCTGCGGGGGCCCTGCAGGGGCCCCGCTGAGCCCACAAGCCAGTGGGGTCCTGTCGGGGCACCCAGGGCCACCGCTTTCCCCAGGCTCCAGGCCAAGTCAGGCTCTGGTGTGAAGTGAGGTGAAGTGAAGTCCGCTCAGTCGTGTCCAACTCTGCGACCCCGTGGACTGCAGCCTACCCGGCTCCTCTGTCCATGAGATTCCCCAGGCAAGAACACAGGAGTGGGGTGCCATTTCCTTCTCCAGGGGATCTTCCTGAACCAGGGATCAAACCCGGGTCTCCTGCGTTGCGGGCAGACGCTTTAACCTGAGCCCCCAGGAAAGCTCTGGTGTGAGCAGAACAGTTTCTGACTTTGCTTCTGAGCGTGCGACCGGGCGGGGTGGGGGTGAGCTTGCTTCACGGGTGGCGGAGAGGCCTGACTGTCCTTAGCGCTCAGCGTCCACACGTGTGTCTGTCACGAGCTGGGTGCTACTCCAGGTACAAGCTGTAACGTGAGCACTAGAAGCCCCCGACTGAAGGACCGCTGCGGTCATTATGCTAACCCACCGAGGCTCCGGGCCGGTGGGGGGGTTGGGGTCCCGAGATGCAGCTCCACCCTCCCTGCCCTGCACCCTGCCCCTCCACCTGGGCTGGGGGCCTGGGCTCCCCGCCCATATGCCTCCCTCCCACCAGGCAAGTGCACCCAGGGGAACCGCTCAGCTCTCGGGGGGGCCTCCTCCTCCTGACCCCTCAGGCCTGGGCCTCGCCTCTCTGGCAGGACACTGACACGAGGCTGTGGGTGACCTCGTGATCATGTGCTGACCAACGTCGGCCCTGAAGCCCGCCCCCTCCCGGGCCTGGGGCGCCGGCCAGCCCAGCTCCTCTCTCCTCTGCCACAGCTTGGACGACACAACTGTCCCTCCTCACGGCCCCCGAGGGTCTCGCAGACTCCCGCCCTCAGCCCCTCGCAGGGGCCACATCCTCGAGTCCGACTCTCCCACTCTGACAGGTGTGTGGGCCCTTCCGCACCCCCACCCGCCCTGGCCAGCAGCAGCGTCTCCACAGGTGCCCCAGAGCACCCCAAGGGCTTTCTGACCACAGGTGAGCTGGGACGACGCCTGCACATCGGAGGGGCTCAAACCCACGGGCCCTGCTCCCTCTCCAGCTTTGGCCTTGACTCAGACCACGCCCAGCCCCTGCCCGGCGACCACACTCCATCCACGAGCGGCTCGGTCTCCCTAGTGGCCCCATTCTGTCCTGACCCCCAGCTGCTGAAGCACCCCCCAGCTTAGTTGAGACGCATTGGCTCCATCTGCAGACAGCCCAGCGCTCTTGCGGGGTAAGTCCTGGTGGCGTGGGGACACCCGGCTGTGGCCACCCTATCCCAGCCTTCCTTTACGTGTCCCTCTCTAGAGGCGCGACCAGACTCTCGCCAGCATCACCCCCAGCTTTTGTATCACATGACAGTCTGGGTTCTCTCTGCTCTCACCTGGCTCCCGTCGACACCTGGGCCCTGTCTCACTCTCATCTGTGTATCCTGGGACATGCACTTGGCATCATCGGCCGAGAGAGGAGGGGGCCTGCTTGGCACAGGGAGCTGGGGGCCTCACGTGACTTGTCCCAGCAGGACTCAGGCTGGGCGGGGCAGATAGGCCAGTGCCCAGGAGGTGGTGCGTGGGGTTTGGACCAGTATTTCAGCTTTCGGCCATGCCAGGAGAAACTCAGTGTCCAGGCAGAACAACCGATGAAGGGCTGTGCCGAGAACGGCAGGGGGGCGGGGTACGGGGGCTGTCTCTTATACACATCTTCTTAATAAAGAGAAGGGTGACTGTTGGGATTCTGACTGGGTTCCGTTAATTTGGGAGAGGACTGATACCTTAATAGCACAGAGTCTTCCAACGCAGGAACAAGATCCATAGACACTTATGGGTAACGTGAGGGGCGGGGAGGGGAGACTTTGTAGGCATGTCAATTACACAGAAGCCCGTGCCCAGAGGCTCGTCTCCCACGGGAGAGGCAGGCAGCGAGGCTCTGTGCCCCGGGCCTGCCACGCATCACCCTCTCTCTGCTAATGGACTGAACGCCGAGCCACAGCCGGTCTCAAAACCACAGAGGCGCGCCTAGTCTGCATGTCACGAGATCCTCGCAGAAGGGAGAGGAGCGTTCAGCCGCTGTATGGCTGCTTTTGGTGGATTGGGAGAAACACATTCACGTTAGAAACCTTCCGCATTTCACGACTTTACTAAACTGAATCACGCCTGACCGTTAAAAGCACCCCAACGCAAGCTGCCGCAACTGCTAAGACAAACAATTCGAATCCTGAAGGACCACCACTTTCCGAACCCAGCGGCCTACACGGGGACCTGCGGCCACCTCTCAGGACCGGTGAGACCTGGCTTGGGCAGATCCAAGGCTCAGCACCGGCAGACTGCTAGAGTCCCCTGCGAATAGAGGGAGGGGCTGGGGCCACATTAAATGAGGAAGCCGGTGACCACTTCTCAGACGGCAGGCTCGAGATGGCACGTGAGGCTGCAACCACCCAGCTACCTACTATCATTACAGAGCGAGAAAGCAAACTGTATTACCCACAATTATTTACTGTTTTTGGTTGTTACAAAAGGCAAGCAGTGACCAGAATTTAGAAAAGATTTTCTCTCTCTCTCGAGAAAGAACAGCGAGCACCAAGGCCCTGCCTTCCAGCTCTGAGACACTAGCCCATGAAGTATTTTCCATTTCAGACAGTGGGCAGTGGACCGCAGCGTGGGGCCAGGCCGGGCCGGGCTGGGGCGGAGGCGGTTCTCAGGCACAGATGAGGGAGGGGGGTGCTTGGCCCGCGGCTCACAGCACAAACGAGGCAGGCCCAGCAGAGGCCGCCCCGCGGACGCTGCTGCTCGAGACGCCGTGAGACAGAGAGGCGAAGGAGGGAAAATGCGATGGATGAACATTCAGGAAAGGTTCAGAAACAGAGGAACGAGGATGATACATATATATACGTTAGTGGGATCTCCCATGGGGTTTATTCCTATTTTCCAGGTAAAACAAACAAAATCAGACCCTCCGATTTGTACACATTTCATGTGTTTTCCAAGGGTGTGTGTGAGTGGGACCCCCGCCCAGTCTGAGCTCGGCCCGGGAGCCGTCAGACAGAGCGAGGCAGCTGGGCGCCCGTCAGGCCCAGCCTGTGCACCCACACGCCCCAGACACAGGGCTCTACGACAAACGTCAGCCTTATTTTAACCTCCTGTTCAGCACAGATTCTGTTCTTATAAGTACACGCCCATAGCCACCTGCCTCAATAGCGACCGCACCGTCTCACAGGAATCTTCAAACAGCACTCCTGCCTAAGAGGGTGGCAGACAGACAGACAGACAGACAGGGAACAACAGCTCAGCGTGTTGTCACGCACGTGAAGGACATGCTTTCAACTTTGACTCACGTGTCACTGTTTATTCAACGCCACAGAGACCGACAGCCCACAGCAGACCCGAGGTCGTGGTGACTGAGCACACACTCGCCAACGGCAGTGAGGAGGCTGCGGGTCAGCTGGCTCGCCTTTCAGCACTTTTCAGGACTTTGGGGGTGGCTGCAGCGGTCATCCTCAGAACCAGAAATCTTCTCTTTCCCGGGGAACTGACCGCAGCCCCTGAGAACCCTCAGGAGCGGCAGCGACTCGCAGGAAGGCCCTTCAGGGACGGCCAGATGGACACTCCGCACCAGGAGCAATGCCTGAGGGGCCCGCTCCAGTCCCCCGACCAGAGGACACGGTCCCCACGGCCCCAGCTCCGGCCCCGACCCGGCCGTCGGGAGGTGTCAGCTGGCTCACCTCTGCAGGGGACACTACTTCAGTGTGGCGGCCCCAGAAGACACGCCCGCTGGGCCCACCAGCCAGGCGCCCCGGGACTGGAGAAAAGGATTAGCTGCTAAGGTGACCGAAGTCGTCAACTGTTCCTGAGAAAGGCTCAAGCCTGGAGAAGCCGCCTCCCTTTAGGACACAGGCCACGGACCACATACTTCACCTATTTCAAAGCCAGTTTTTAGTTTTTTTCCCCTGTAGAATCAATTTGATATTAAAAAGAAAGGAAAGGACTGTTTCAACTATAGCATCTATGACATTTGAGAGAGAAAAGCAAACCGTAATCTGGGCCCAGCACAGAGGTTGTCTCCTTGCTTTCTTTTTACCACAGTATATTCGAAGGGTTTGTATCTTATTTAAAAAGCATAATCATAGCCAATAAGAACGCCAATCCTGTGGTAAAAACTTGGTGGGGCAAAATAAGTACTTATACGGAGGTTGGAAAGCACTTTTATTGCGGACAGTTTCGTACACAATGTTAGTGAAGTGGCGCTGTCCCCCCTCCCACGATGAAGCCACACTCCTCTCTCACAGAAATACTCAAGTCACACCCTAGACGTTTTCACGTCACTCTCTTTTTTAGTACCTGGGGGTTTGCTTTGGCTAGGTTTTCTATTTTAACCCACGCTTCTTCTCGTTCTTTCATTTTTAGCTTCTCTCTGAAAAATAGTAAAATGTCGTTGGCGTTAGAGAAACAAATCAAATTCAAGAAAGCGTTAAGTTGGGGGGCATGGCCAGCAACACGACCCCTCATTCCCCTTTGTCACTGTCTGGCCTTACTTCACGTACATCACAGTGGTGACCACGAGGTACGCAAGGGAGGAAAAAAAACAAAACAAAACTGAGCTTAGAGGAAAAAGAGCTAAAATTACAAACACACCAAAATTTTAACACGTCTAAGAATTTCAGCTCTTAGGAGCGTCTGCACCAGCACCTCCTCGCCTCCTTCCTTCCCTGGCTTTGTTGCTTGTCACAGGATGCTCACGGCTTCGCTGAGAAGTCTCGAGACCGTGAAGAGTGAGACCGCACCCCCGCGTGGAGGAGCCAGGTGAGGACGTGCTCACAGAGGCAGAGGATGCAGGCCGGCACCGCGAGGCGCCGGACCTTCAGCAAATGGCTCCTCACTGACCGACTCTACATCTAGACAACGTGCGGCCTGGGGGGTCCGGTCCCTTTTAGGGATGGGATTTCCCATGGACAATGACGCACCATCAGACAAGCCCCGGGGTCACGCCCTGCAGCCCGGGACACCACGCCCGCCGAGGCAGGAGGGGCAGGCAGCCTGCGGAGCGAGGGCCGCTCCCCACGCCCTCCTGCTGCCGCTCCTCTGTCACCCCCTCTCACACACTCATTGATGCTTTGCTATCATGCTCTTTCTGCACCGCCCAGAGCAGAAACTCCAGGAGGGCAAGGGTTGTGTTTGTTTTATTCACAGCAGGGCCTGGCATACAGGTAAACACACAAGGAGGAATGAACAGGGCACTTTTTGATTCTGATAATGGGTGGAGCAGGCTGTTACCAGCACAGCCCAGGGACGGAGTCATTGAGTGTGTCCCTGGACAGGGGTGGGCTCTGACGTCCTCACCGCACGAGAGCAGGGCCCTGGTTTTGTGAGGGATTCAGGCACAAGACTCTAGGGAGAATGCTCGAATTTACGGCCATCAACAAGTCAGAACAATAAAGTCACGCTGGGTGAAGTTCTGGCTCTTTTACACAAAACTTACAGGACAGAATCTAAATTCCTGCCTGATGACCATGAAAAATTACTACATATTCCTGTTTTTAAGTGTCCCTCAGAAATGCAAAGATTTTGAAAGTTAAATTCTTGATTGCTACATGTACTTTTTGCAAAGATGACTGAACCGGTAGAATAAGGGAGAGAAGAGCTACGGTCTCCTTTTCTGTGGCGGGGGGCGGAGTGGGGTGCGGGCTGAGGCTTGTGGGATCTTACTTCCCCAACCAGGGATTGAACCTGGGCCCTCGCGAATGAAAGCGTTGAGTCCTAGCCACCAAGGAGGTGCCAGAGAATAGCTAACCTAGAAAATACGTTTTCATCATGGAGATTTAATTTGCCTTCTAGTACAAAAGGGCAGATTTTGCTTTGAAGTGAAGAATAACTTTTTAGGACAAACCAATGGCAGAGGTTTATTCAGGATCAAGGGGAAAAAAAAATCCTTGAAAGGATAACTTTTGAAAAGAGCAACTTACTTCAGCTTCTCTGCCTTAAACTGCTGGGTGCAGTCGTCAAACAGCTTTTGGTTCATCTCCATGAAGAGCTTCAGTGCGTTGTATATCAAGCCGTGTATTGTCCTGTAACGAGAGCTTCATGTTGAAACTCAGGATGCTTCATCGTATTCATCTCTTTGGATCCATCTCCCTCCTCGCCCCTGCCACACACCACTTCGTCTCCCAACCTGTCAGCGTATTTCAATGGTCCCACAGGTCTCCTAAGCTTTAGAGTTAAAAGCCTGAGACGTTTTGCTCCTTGCTGGTTTTCTCAGAGGCAGCCCTGCTTCACCACGCCTCTCATCTCAGCGCCTGGGCCTTCCAGCTCACCAGCCTCGTTAATGGCAGCCGAAAGCTGCATCATTACTTGGAAGTCGAATAAAAAACGCTGGTACAGTTAAGGCAAGCTTAATCACACAGAGAATAATGGAAATGTTTTACTTCCTGTAGACGTCAGCTTCCTTTCAGTCTTACTCACTGAGGACAAAAAACTAAGGTAGACACTGCAGAGCACAGCTTAGGGGAGCGTTAAATGAAACGACTACCCTTCAGCTTAACCCAGCTCAGCTCTCAGGCGCTGACACCCAGGAGAGGGAGGGCCCAACTGTCCCCCTCCCGACAGGGCCTCGGGAGGACTCCGGTCTCACCTGTCGTCACCTGCAGCCACGTGAGGAAACCCCTCCCGCCCTGTGATTTGGGCAGAGGACTGCCTCTCGGAGCCTGGTCAACCCACAGAATTGGGGGCAACAACCAAAAACTTGACTCACAAGTCTTAACTAGTATTTAATTCACTATAATAAAACCAGATCCTGTTCAGAAAACATCTAACAGGACGTGTCTGTCTTTGCAGGGGCAGGGTCCTAGGCCATCACTGCCGGCCTTCACAGTGCTCTGAACCACACGCAGGAGCTGGGGCTTAGCTCGAGGGCTTGGCTAGCACCTGCGGAGCTCAACAGGTGAACGTCACGCAGGAAAGGTTGCTGAAAGTGACACACGAACGCAGGCCGCCAGACCACGATCTCCACCGCCATGGCTGCGGCCTCTCCTACTCCGGCCGTCGGCACCGCTGCCAGACCTGCCGCTGAGGGGCTGCTGCGCTGAGTGCAGAGAGGCGCCGAGAGCTTTACACTGGCGCACGCTCGCTCCGTCCTACCCACCCCTGCAGCAGGTGGTGGGCGCCACAAGGCAACGTGCTGCACGTGGCCTGACGATACCTTGATCGACCGATCACCACTCAACAGTGGGAGCCAACAGTTACTCCTGTTTTTGGTTGAGCCAAGTGCTTGTGGGACTTTAGTTTCTGGACTCGGGGGACCCTTGGCAGTGACAGCGAGGAGTGCTAACCACTGGACTGCCAGGGAAGGCCCGGCGCCAACACCTCCTCTGCTCTTCAGGTGAGGAGGCTGCGGCTGAGAGACCCAGTAGGCGGCAGAGCGAGTCTGTGAGCCAGCACAGCAGGCGGGGTGAGGGCAGACCCCACGCACAGAGCAGCCCGCCAGCTCCCAGCGGTGGGCCGGGCGGCATCCCACTCTGCCGTCCCCCTACAAACAAGAGGGCGGGACTGGATAGCAGAGCCCTGTCCCTCCTGCTTTAAACTCGGATTCACTGATTATAACACAGAAAGGGCAAACAACGGACGAAGTGGAAGCCTGACTCCTTATTTACGAGCACAACGAGGGTGCCAGGGCAGCCCAGGGGGGCGCGTGGTGTGAGGTCGCGGCAGACGACCGCTGCAACTGTCAGTCTGCTCACGCGTGCCAAGTGAGAGGACGGGGCAGAGCAGCAGGGGCACCAGGCGTCAGAGACTCCGCGGTGGCGTTTAGGTTACTCACCCCTTCTCTCTGGCTGTTTGGGCAGCGGGCACAGAGGGGCTCACTAGGGCGAGGGTCAGCAGGGCTCCGGGGGCCCCCATGGGAGGGGTGGCCTCTGCTCCAGTGGGGACTGAGCCCAGAGGCTGTGGTGACCTTTAACTCCTTTGGAGGGAGCTTCAGAGGAGGCCTGGAAGATGCACCTCCTGACCCTGCCGGAGGACAAGGTGGGGCTGGGCAGGGAGGCACGGTGTCCTCCTACGTGGGCCCGACTGGGGCACAGGATGTCAACGAAAGGGCGAGATGCAGCCCACGCTTCTGCTTGGTCACAGCCCACAGAGAAATCGGCATCTAATTTTTTTAACTGATACTGAGACTTGGATTCCACAGTAATTGGTTTCAAGTATCAGCAAAATACTGTTTGTAAAATTTAAAGACGGCCGGCGCGGGACTTGCTTGGTGGCCCCGTGGTTAAGAATCTGCTGGCCGATGCAGGCTTGTGGGACACGTGCGCTCCCTGGTCTGGGAAGACCCTACACGCGGTGCGCGTCACGGCCCCTGAGCCCGCGCATCTAGGCCTGTGCTCCACAACAAGAAGAGATGCTGCAGTGAGAAGCCCGCGCACCGCACCCAGGGAGGAGACCCCGTTCGCCCCAACTAGAGAAAAGCCTGCACGCGGCAACAAAGATCAGTGTGGTCAAAAAAATAAAGGCTACTTGAATTAAAAAAAAAACAACCCCAGAACAGGTTAATTAGAAAGAGTGAAAGAAAGGTGGGCGGCAGGTGCTCACTTGTTCCAGTGGGTCTTGGAGTTGCGGTACAGGGACGGGAACATGATGGGCAGGATCTTGGCCGCGTTGTCGCTGATCAGGCTCATGATGTACTCGTTGTTCCAGTAGTACAGCGCCCGCTCGGCCACCTGCAAGGCAGAAGGGCGCAGCGCTCAGCGGCGGCGGGCACGCAGGTGGAGGACGCACGCTACCGGACGGGAAGGGTGGGACGGCTTCTGCACGAGAGAGTGCCCTGGACTGTAACCCTGAGGCGCCTTCGACAGAGAGGCGGATGACTCCCTGTCCCCAAGATCAGGCACTCAGTCTTCCATGGGCTGGATCGATGCTTCTGCTGGACACGGGCCAGGTGCTGAGGCCACAAGTCACATGAGCTCGCCCTCAACCATCAGCTGCCCAGCACCCTCTCCAGGCGTCTCCCCCTGGGGAGGGCGTCTCCACCTGGGGAGGCACCGTCTGGCTCGGGGAGGCCTGCAGGCAGAAGCCCTTGCCGCCGGGGAGCTCGCGCTCTGTGGGGTAAACCCATGACGCCGAGTGGTCTGACGTGTTAGTGCTACATCGTGTGGTGAACGGCAGCAGTGGAGGCAGGGGGAGCCGGTGTGTGCTCGGAAATGTGGCTTCTGCTCAAAACTGGTGGTGGCGGGGCCCGTCCCTGCCGGGCTGGTGGGAAGGGGCATGAGATGGCCGTGGGGGGCCGGCTGGGGACAGCGGGGTGGGGGACGCCAGCTCGAGCCCGTCGGCAGGGCTGAGCGGCCATGCACCCTCGCTGGCCGGACCGTGACTCCCTGGAGATCGTGAGGTTCTGCTCCTTTGGTGCCTACGTTTCTACCTTGTTCACGAAGACTCCACCATAAATTCCATCTCGATACAAAACGAGGGTGCCCAGCGTGTTAAAAGGAGGCAGATCGGCTGGAAGAGTCACCGGGACGACCTCTGACGGGGGCTGGGAGGGCGTGAGGGCGAATCGGGGAAGGGCGTGGCGCGCCGGCGGCCCCCACGCAGGGACGTGGAAGGCACGGAAATCAGAACCACGACTGTTTCCTAAAACCCAAGTGTCAGAAGTGGAGCGCTTATGGAGGGAGGGAGTGGAAGCCAGACAGCTGCACACTCTCTGTAAACACCGAGCACTCAGCTGGGGACGGTAAGGCTGTGTGAGTCTGGCAGCCCAGGAATGCAGAGATGGAGGCGGCTTACAGAGAAGCTGCCTCGAATCACTCTTACTGAGAAGTGTGTCTTTAGAGGCAGGGCGGGGACAGGCACTGGGCAGACCCGAAGCCTCAGCGCGTTACAGCTGAGGCGAACGCCTGTCACCTTCAGGCCGCCTGAAGGGCAAGAACAAGACCAGAGGTGCCCCGCGACCCTCCGGCTCCCGAGGGGCCCTACCTGGAAGTGGGGGCTGGAGACGCACTTGGCCAGCTGCCGGAAGAGAGGCTCCATGATCTTCACGAACTCTGACGGCTCGATGACGTCCAGGATCTCTTCCAGCTCGTTCAGGAACATGACCTCTTTCGGGCTGTGCGTCTTGGGCCAGTACTTGAGAAGTGCCATCACCACCTGCAGGAGAGACAGCACACGGGGTCACGGCCCACTTCCCTGTTCAGGGGTCCCCTCTGAGAGGCCACAGATGAGGTGGTGCTTTCTTCCCTGTAACAAGGAACAGTGATTCAGTGGTTGAGAATCTGGCTCTTATAATTAGTGTTCAAAGTGTCAGTTGCTCAGCTGTATTTGACTCTCTGCAACCCTATGGACTGTGCCTGCCAGGCTCCTCTGTCCTTGGGATTCTCCAGGCAAGAATACTGGAGTCAGGGGTTGCCATGCCCTTCTCTAGAGGATCTTCCTGACCCAGGGATTGAACCCGGGTCTCCTGCATGGCAGACAGATTCTTTACAGTCTGAGCCATGAGCTAGACCTAATCTTATATACTTTAGAATCACAGTTTTAATTTATGTGACCCACTCTGTTTAACCATCTCAGTAAGAATCAGATCTTTAAATAAATGAAAGACAAAAAGATAGGCAGTTAGGTGAGTTTACAGAAAATAAGACCAGTGGAGAAATGTAGAGCATATGAATTGGTATAAATGTCTTAGGGTGGAGACACACACACATAGGCACAATCCATTTCTCTCTCAAATGAACTGACTTCATATATATTTACACACATACATACATACAGGCTTCCCAGGTAGCTTAGGTGGTAAAGAATCCACCTGCAATGCAGGAGATGTGGATCTGAACCCTGGGTCGAGAAGGAGGAAACCTTCTCCTGTTGAAGGAGGAAATGGCAACCTACTCCAGTATTCTTGCCTGAAAAATCCCATGGACAGAGGAGCTTGGCGGGCTCCATGGGGTTGCAAAGAGTCGGACACGACTTAGCGACTGAACACACACATATACATACATAGCTGTGCACCCAGTGTTCTCAACTGTGTTAAAACACATCAGAAAGAGAGACGCGAAGTGCTGTGAAGTACTGATGCTGCTGGCGAGCCCTCTGCGTGGCCACGGGCGGGTACCAGCCCTCGGTGCCCCAGAGCCCTCCTTAAATACCAGGGGGAGCAACAATCCTCGCCTTGGGGCTGCTGGGAGGACTTTATTACTAAATCCACACAGGCGCTTGTGAGGCGCTGGCCGCAGTGAGAGGGTGAGCCCGGCCCGGGCCTGGGCCCCAGTGCAGGTCTGTGCAGCCGCTCCGTGAGGCCCGCCCAGTGGGGTGGCAGTGGCCTGGCTGGCGAGTGTTGGCCACCAGGTTCCTCGCCCGTGACACAGGCAAATCCCTGCCGGGCAGCCTTTCTTTATCATGTTCCTGCATTTCCCAAACTTCCTATCAGTACAGGCTGTTCACCCAAAATATCTGATTGGTAATGCAGACTAGTTGTATCCCTAAGAGTTTAGCTGCCTTAAGCCTAGAATGGTACAATGATGCAGAACATGCACGTGTCTGTGAAGCGCAGACACCTACTTGCCCACGTAACTGGACGACGGCGACCTGTCGCCTAACGCAGCCACCTGCCCTCGTCGCGGCTGTTTCTGGCCGCCAGCGCCAGGACTGTGGTGAGCACTGCCGCTTGCAGCCGAGCTTCCATTCGCCGCCCATCCCCGGCTCCGCAGACCGCGCTGGCTCTGCTGCCGGCCTGGGCGCCGGCACCGCAGGCAAAGCGAGCGGGTTCGGAACAGCATCCGCCGAGGGCAACTCTGCCTTGATGCTTCTGACCTTCAGGCTCCCGGATAACCTTCTCTGTCCTTAGACTTTATAAAACTCCAAATTTACTCAAGCCCCAGTTTTGAAGTCTGTCATGAGAAGTTAAGACACAACTGTCTTTAAGAGGGATCATTTTAAAAAACTGCATCATTTGATGATTTTCCCTACTTTTTTGCTCAAAATCATGTTAGTAGACATTTGAGCCTCCCACTCCGCTCTGTGTATTGGAATCACTTTTAAGGTTCAGCAGGTGCCAGTCATTTCACAAACCCACCATTCCTTGTCATTTGACAAAATGGAGTTTTTCTAGGAGAAATACGGTGATCTGTGAATGACAGAACACAGCTGATTTATCCGGCTAATGTCTCTGGAAAAGGTCTTATTTCTGGAATCAGAGCTGCACACTGGACTTACTTTCCACACTGTTTGGAACAACTTCTGACTAATACTCAGCTGGTCCAGCTCCTTCCGAGGGTGAGGGTGCTCTGCGGGAGCGGGAGTCTGCTCAGGGAATGGTAATCTGAGCCAACAATGGCCCTCGCTGTCCGGCGCACTTCAAGACCGAGTTCTGAGGAAGCCAAGAGACGGCCTGCTCCGGAGGAGGCTGGTGGGCTGGTGGTGGGGGCTGGAGAGCCTGGTGTCCGGGGAGCCCCTCCAGGTGGTCCTGGAGCACCAGGGGAAAGGGCACGGGGCAAAAATCGGTCAGCCTCAAGGGACAGGCGGGCAGAAAAGGAACGCGATTTTACTTCCACCCACTATCGAATGAGCCTCTAGCTCTTATAATGACAGTGCACATGTTCAACATGCCCAGAAAGCTTTTGGGCACTCTACACAATTTACAAACAACAACAAAATAGTTACAGATCACCAACGGGTACGTCGTGGGTGCAGGACCGTGAGACACAGGCCGAGTGCCCATCCCAGCACCTTCACAAGGGTTTACACCTTCATCAAACTGTCTACATGCCTTTGATGCTGAAGTCAGACAAAATGGGCTTTAGATTTTCATAACACGTGAATTCTAAAGGAAGGAAATTACTGAGGCGAGGGTCTGAACATTTGTAAACTTTTTTTTAATAGCACTCTGTAATCAAGGTTGCTATTATATTACCTTAGCTATAGGAAATCAAGAAATGAAGTGGTTCTGGGTGGAAATATTGGGCACTGGGTGTGGGGGGACCTGAAGTAGCTTTGGGCTCGTGCCGAGTCAGAGTGTTCCATCTACTATCTAAGACAGAAGGACCCCACTGAAGCCAGGAAGGACACTGTCTGTCTCCTGCCTTCTTTCAGACAACTGCAGTTAAAAGCTCTCACTGCTGCAAAGTTGTATTAGCTTTATTAGTGGGAATTTATATGGCAGTTCAGCTGTTAAAGAATCCTCCTGCAATGCATGAAACCCTGGTTTGACTTCCTGAGTCGGGAAGATCCTCTGAAAAAGGGACAGGCTAACCACTCCAGTATTCCTGGGCTTCCCTGGTGGCTTGGATGGTAAATAATCTGCCCACAATGTAGGAGACCAGACCTGGGTTTGATCCCTGGGTCAGGAAGAGCCCCTGAAGGAGGGCGTGGCAACCCACTTCAGTATTCTTGCCTGGAGAATCCCCATGGACAGAGGAGCCTGGTGGGCTGCAGTCCATGGGGTTGCAAAGAGTTGGACATGACTGAGCGATTAGGCACACACGCATAAGCTTTATCAGCATCCATGTTACTTCCAGGTGAGAGAGAGAGAGGGGCGTTCACTGAGTCTTGCTGTAGCAGGATTAGGACCAG
>SJYC01114875.1:0-18092 GCA_006408675.1 Madoqua kirkii | reverse complement strand
GTCGGCCGGGGGGGGGTGGTGGGGGGCAGGGTGGGCGGTGTGCAGGTGGACGGAACCTGCAGGGGGTGGCTTGGTGAGAAAACCTTATTCCATGATAAAAATGTAGGGTAAGATTCAGGGAATTCTTTAGCCACTAGACAGTATGAGAAACATGCACAAAGAAATATCATAGAAGGAAACTGCACACTTTTTTCTTATTTTTGAAGTAGGAATAGTAGGCAAAGAGCAGGGTTCGTGTAAGATTTCTTCCTGTAACAGTTTGAAGAACTGCAAATATGGACAGGAATTAGGACGTGTCACTGGAAAGACATGGAAAGGGCTTTATCACTATTAGCGCCATCTCCTTTTCTTTCCCTATCTAAACATGTCATCAGTTTAGTAGAAGAATAAAATAACACGTCCTCAACCTAAATTGCAATAAAGACTTTTTGTGTTTGGTACAGAAGTCTGGTAAGATTTGGCACATCTCCTGGTCTGGGTGGGGGGTGTCCAGAATGTTAGACAGAGCTGAGACAGAGGTGCAAGAAACCCCAGGAGGGGCCGCAGAGCAGGGGGCTCCTGTCCCCCGCAGGCAGCAGCTGAGCAGTGTGACCAGGGGCTTTCCCTGACTTTTAGGGGGAAGCGGGGTGGCCACATGTAGAATTTAAAAGTTTACAAAGAAAGGAGAGATCAGAAGCAGTTTAACTCAGGATACAGTATTAAAAGTTTCTATTTTTTTTCACCATAAAAATTACAATTTCAACAAGGAAACTGTGGAAGACAAGGGACAAGAAAGAGTCAGGAATTACAGCAGTCACCTTTTTCAGTCCAGTAGTGATTTTTAAAAGTGTTCAAACGTTTAAACTGGCACCTGACACTTCTTGCTCTGTTAACAGTAAACCAACCCAATTAAAAATGGGCAATGAATTCAAGAGATTTCTCCAAAGAAGAAACACAAATGGCTAAGATACATGTGTAAAGATGCCCAACATCGTTGGTCATTGGGGAAATGCAAATCAAAAACCCCAAGACACTCCTTCACACTCACTAGAAGGGCTACAGTAAAAAGAACGGAAAACAGCAGTGTCGGCCAGGGGGTGGGTCAGCTGGGGTCCTCGTGGCTGTGGATGGGAGCGCAGGATGGTGCGGCTGCTGTGGAGAACGGAACGGCACGGCATCGCCACAGAATCACCACACACCTCAGCACGGCCTATTCCAGGTTCACACACAACAGAGCTGAAAGCAGGGACCTGAAGAGACGCCCGCACACAGATGTTCACCAAAGCTGAAGCGCGGAAACAGCTCAAGTTTCCGCTGACAGGTGAATGTGTTACCCACGTGTGGTCTAGCCGCACAACGGAACGCTCTTCAGTCACAACAAGGAGTGAATTCCCGGCACAGGTGGCGGCACAGGTGGACCCTGAGAGTCTGACACTGAGTGAAGTAAGCCAGCTGCAAAGGCACAGATCCGGGGTGAGTCCACTCACCTCGGGAGTCTAGAGCAGTCAGGCTCAGGGACAGAGACTAGAGCTGAGGTTACCACGCGGAGAGTGGAGGGCAAATGGGGCCACCCTGCTTAGCGAAGACAGAGCTTCCATCTGGGGCGAGGACAAAGCTTTAGAAGCAGTGCTGGCAGCTGCACAACATCCTGAATGGAATCAGCGCCGCTCAGTGGCATCGACTCAAAGCACATGAGCCTGAGCAAACTCCAGGAGACGGTGGACAGGGCAGCCTGGCGTGCTGCAGTCCGTGGGGTCACAGGGTCAGACACAACTATAGCAACTGGACAAGAAGACTGTACACTTTAAACAATAAATTTTGTGGTATATTTTACCACATTTGAAGAAATTAATAACCTAGTATATAAAAAAACCATTGAATCACACACGTTAAGTGGGTAAGCTATATGGCACAGAATTACATCTCAATAAAGCTGGTTAAAAAAGTGTATTCAAATGCTTCAACGGCCACCTGACACACCCAACTTTGTGAAATTTAGGTTACAACACCCTTTTTATTTTTAATAAAGATAAAATGCCAAGAAACATGGAAATCTAAACAGTGACAGTGGCAATCTAACGTTCATTTATGATACAAGGATCATAAAATAGTTACACTCTAACCTGGGGAGAATTTTCAGAGCAGGAAAACCTCCTTGTATAGGCACTTTGAATCCTTCCTGCACTTCCTCTGACTGCAGCCGGTAAACTGTGCTGTTAATCAAGCGACGTGGAAGCATTAAACCGCACACGATTCAGCAGCCGTGCCCTTCTTTCAGAGTAAAAGGCAACGGGGATAGGGTGGCCATCTTATTACATAAAAGAATCACTTCGACAAGGGGACTTGTAATCAAGATTGCTACAGCTTGAAAACTCGTAACACACGAATGATATCAGCCCGCGTTTGTCGGCGCTGTAACTTAGGAGGGAGAGGCCGGTGTGGTGAAGGAGCCAGACCGCAGTGCTGATAACTGCGGTCACACACCACATCGCAGGGCCCCGAGCGAGCGGCTGTACTTACCGGCTCAGTGAGGGTGCTGTCCTTCTCTAAAAACTGCACCACGCAGTAGGCCAGCTACAGCGAGAGAGACAGAGTGTTAACACTGCACATTACCGTGAAAACACTGCATCAGCGCCAGACACCTTCCCCTGGGGAGACGGGCCTGGACGTGACCCATGCCCCCCACCTCCCACCCCGGGAGGGACTCTCAGAAAGGGACCCCAGGACCGATGTGCAACACAGGTCAACTGTAGAAGGAACATCAGGAAGCTGAAAAAAACCAAACAAACAAAAACCCAGGAGACGGTCTTTTAGACCAATACTGCCAAGTCAGCCCAGGGGTGGGGAGGACTTTACTTGTGGCCTTTTGGAGACCGTAATGGACAAGTAATCTAACTGCTGGGGAAAAAAAAAATTAAAATCTGCTTCCATCTTAAATCCCTAAACTATTAATTTCTAATACAGAACAACTAATGTGATAATAAATTGGTTGGATGTAAAAATGTTACCAGGTAATAGGAAACAGAGAAAAAACTCTAAGTAAAAATTTCCCAGGAAGCCAATGTTTCTAGAACAGCTGGGTTCCCCGGTGGCTCCGTTGGTAAAAAAAATCCACCTGGAATGCGGGAGACACGGGTTTGATCCTGGGTCGGGAAGATCACCTGGAGAAGGAAATGGCAACCCACTCCAGTGTCTTCCCTGGAGAATCCCAAGGACAGAGGAGCCTGGAGGGCCACAGTCCATGGGGTCACAAAGAGTTGGACACAATTTAGTGATGAAACCACCAACTACCACCAAAGAGCACACTTTCTGATACCGTGAGCACGCTCCCCGATGCTGTGAGCACGCTCCCCAAGAGGGGGCCCACAGGATGCGGGGGTGCTTCCTGGTTCTCGGACCCAAAACTTCCTGAGCTGCAGTCAGTGTGGCTTATTTCTGTCTACATGGAACTTAGAAGAAAAGGGTGAAGGAAAATCCAAATTTCCTGGGGGAAATGCAGCCAAACAAGTTAGAAACCATTTATGGATTAGTTTTCCAGTGTAATCGTAAACAGATTTTTTAAATTTGTTATAAAAACCCTACAGCTTCAAAAAAAAAAAAACTTTTTGTTTGGAAATGTTTACTTTTTTATTCTTTTGGCTGCACCATGTGGCTTGTGGAATCTTAGGTCCCTGACCAGGGATCAAGCCCGTGACCCCTACGGTGGAAGGGCAGAGCCCTAACCACTGGGCCGCTGGGCAAGTCCCCAGACAGCCTGTCCTCCGCCACTGGACTGGCGGGCAGACACAGAGGTGTCGTCTTCGGGGCTCGAGGTTTCTATCCCGCCACAGGAAGTCTTTCTCCGAGAGGTCTTCCTTGACCCCTTCATCATGTGAACCGCTCCCTTTTCAATACTGACAACCAATTTTGAAATTCTCCATTCTTGAGAATTTTCTGATATTCTTAAAAAGCAACCTCTTTTACTCCCTTATCCTTTCACTCATCATCGGAATCCTGACACCCAAGTCCACATGTGATGTAACAGCGAAAACACTCCCTGCTGGAGGCTGGGGTTCACCATCCCAAGTTCACTGAGGCCCCAGCAGAGACGGCCATGCTCCCTCCCGAGGCCCCACCAACCGTCGAGGGAGGAGCCCTCACCTGAGGATGGTAGACGCTCAGAGACTTCACTTTGTGCAAAGGTAATAACACCTTCAATAAGAAAATCTTGTGCTCTTCTTTCAGTGGTAAGGCAAATCCGTTAATTATACTGCGAAAACAGAATTTATTCAAAGTTTGAATATTTACAAATTCCAGGTTAAAAAACGTATCTCGCTGTTTTTCTTTTAGGTTTTGTGTTCACCATGAAAACCAGCAAGCAAATTATGAGTGTCAGAAAAAGGAGGGCAGATAGTAGCAGAAATTAAAAGACTGTTAGGTCCCTTTCAGGAAGCACAGTCATTTCTATCTTTGGAACTGCAGGGTGATTTAAAAATTCTGAGCTCACAGGTAGCTCCCCGGAGCAGCGGGAGCCTCTGGGGGCAAAACCTCCTCCGCCAGGCAGGGAGGGCCCTGAGACTGGCAGCTCGGGCGGGCACCAGCGCCTTCCTTCGGCCTCCATCATCGTTTGGAATTCTCACTCACTTCCCCAGAGAAATCCTGCCTCTCTATTCTAGTGCTGGCAGAACAGAGTCTGTGTGTGCAGAGCGGGTGTCGTTTAAAAATCAACAAGAAAGCTGTTCCCTTCTGCAGGGAAAGGGGATCCCCTGCTCTTAACCTCCAAGCTGAAGTTTTCATCTGCAGCATCGAGGACTTAGCTTTTACACTCAGGTAAGTTGCTGAGGCTGCAGAAGCAGTCACAGCCGTTTCTCAGCTGAGGCCTTGTTCACGAGCTTGGCACACTGGGCACTCAGGCAGGGTCAGTCTGCAGCGACCATCGGGGATGATTTGTGCATTCACACAAGGGGACAGGAGAGGATCTCGTGTGGGCTGTCTGGACACGTCAGCCTCGCAACAATCTCGGACATGAATACGATTACCTTCCCATTTCACAGGGAAGGAAACAGGAGGCGCGAGTGTTAAGTAAGGCCAGACAGCAAGGGCGTCCACTCTTGCGCTCACTGCACTTGCTGGGAGAGAGAACCCAGGGCCGTGTTAGAGGGCAGCTCGCCACAGGACTGTGGTTTGCTTTACATTTTATCTGAAACAGCCACAGAAGTTGTTTTCAGAACTAGGCCTCAGTTCGCCAGATGGCAACACTGTTACAGTCTTCTAACAGCTTTGGGAGTTAACTAGATTGAACAGGAGGGTGGTTTCTTCCCTGCAGGACTCCTCAGAACCTTTACCTTCTAACGTGAACTGAATCCCCAAGTGTGGTGTTGGGGAAAAAGCACTTTCGAGCTCATTCAGCCGAGGAACCCTAAGGAGCTCTGTGTGACGGTCAGTGAGTTAGGAGGCCTGAGAGAAAATCTACTGGTCGTCGATTAAAAAAAAAAATGATAGGAAGCAAGAACTCTACTTGGATTAAGACGATGACATTTTTGAAATGTTAGTTTATAAGAATACATGTGAAAATTTTATAAAATCAAAACAATTTGAAATACTAGTATTTACTCAATACCCCAAATGTATAATAAATGACCTATTCTTCTAAGTGTCAGACGTAAACCTTAATGTAGCTATTTTTAGCACTGCTCTTGAGGAAATAATTGAGATTGGGTTCCCATAGTAATGCTACCGAGGTCTATACATGAAACAGAATCTACATATGGACCATATGAATGGGAGAGTCCTGTCATTCAGTCCTGATTCAAGGGCTCACCAGCCCCTGCCGTTAAGTGGGCTGATTTTAGTTCCTCTGGAGGACAGCCTGCACTGCCGTGCTCTGGGGGTGGGGGGGGTGGGGGGCGGTTGAACGCAGTGAACTGGATCGTTCTGGCATGAATCCCACCTAAGGCTGTTCACTGCCAATTAACAGAGAGACAACTTACCTTCCCAATATTTCCAGTAATTCTGCTATGCCATTGTGATGCTCTGTTTCATAAATAAATCTGGAAAAAGCAAGATGTCATTTAGAATTAGAATACTGAAATCATGGCTGGAAAAGACGAAAATGCTCTGAAGAAGAAAACAAGGCTTTTAGGAAGAAAACCATGTAGCCAGGCAACAAGAAGCACCGCTATTTGTGAAAACTGCTCTGCGGGCACTGCTAATTGTTAGCAGAGACTCCTCAAGGCCTGGATGTGCAATACTCGGGGCAGGGAGCAGGGGCTCGCTCCCGTTTCTCCCGAATGGTTTATTTTGAAAGTTTCAAACATAAATTGGGAAGGATGTTTACAGTGAGCACTACATCTCAACCACCCGGATTTGACAACAAATATCCTGCTGTTTGCTTTTATTTTTTTGCCACATCTCAAGCTAAGATGACACCTGACTCAATTTTAAAGCCTCCGATGTTTAGCGTGGTCTCTGCAAAGGATACAAACTACTTTCTTACCATTGGGACTGGCTCCCCTACTTCCTCCCTGACACCCCACACTTTTCCTATATTGCTTCAACTGCCATCTTCTGAAACCCCTGTCTGAGCAGCCGCTCCCTTGGGCCCCATGCGTGGCCCCTGGGGCTCTCAGCGCCCATATCAGCCTGAGGCAGTGGACCAGGACTTACTGTCAACATGGCCGTGGTGTGACGGCCAAGCCTGGCATCTGAGACACAACTGCTGAGTCTACTAGGGCCAGGGAGAGGGGCCAGGGCCAGGAAACAGGACAGTGACTTCTCTCCCCGAGGGTCCCCCAGGAACAACCCACTGCTGCCCCTCAACCTGGCTCGCCTGGAGTCAGCCTAACCCAGAATATGCAGCAAATCTGCCTGAAGCCAGATGGGGCTTGTGTTTGAAAAACGTTCAAACGTTCCTGCTCAGCAGACAAAAACTACCAGTTTAGAGCCAGCTTCGGGCCAAAAATAAGTTCGCAATGAATAAAAATTTTCATTGTCCCTGTTTGAAACGAACAGAATAGTGACGTTAAGGTAAAGACCAGGTCAGACACGAAGTGTGACATGCTTCCGAGGAGCGGGTCTAACGTCTCTAGATTGTGGAACCGATCTTTTAAAAATGGGGGCGTGGGGTGGGGAGGGAACCCCTTTGGCTAAAACAGAGGTGGGTGATGGGCAGGCAAGGCAGTCACGTGGAGGCCTGGACACCACCGGCGTGGACTGATGGGCGCTGGGCCCACAGGGACCTGGGTGAGAATCGCTGAGCAGCAGAGCACAGCAGTGGTCGTAGCACGGAGCAGAGGCAGGGGTGTGCCTGTGATGGATCGTGGTGGCCGGGCTGGTAAGAGCAAGGCTGCAGCCCCGCCGCCCCGCCGCCCCGCCCTGAGCCGGAAAGCCGGCCCCGAGGGAGCTCCAGCCTCCTGAGATGGCTGGCTACACGGGGAGGCGCTTCAGCTCATGAACTCAAGGCTCCCTTTGCTGCATCTGTTTTACCAGAAATACTTAAAAACAGCTCAGATGTACAAGTTACGTTTTCATCCAGCATGACCGGCCCACTTCTGTTTCCGTTCCTCTGTGTCCACCAGGACGGCTGGGCAGGCAGCACTGGGGCCAGGGTCCTAAAGCCCGAGAACTTGGCTCTGGCTCCTGACGCTTGGAGGCGGCCAGGCCCCTAGGTGCCACCTGGGACCCAGCTCCACCAGTGCTGACATTTAAACAAAGGTTGCCTGGAGCCGGCAGCCATTTTATTTTCCTAAATCAACTTTGCTAGCTTCTCATCGATAAAGTCTTAATTTGGATTACTTGATAGATATGGAGCAGGAACAGGAAAGAGGTTTCCCTGGTGGCTCAGATGGTAAAGAGTCTGCCTGTAAGTGTGGGAGACCCAGGTTCAATCCCTGGGTCGGGAAGATCTCCTGGAGAAGGAAATGGCACCCTACTCCAGTATTCCTGCCTGGAGAATCCCATGGATGGAGGAGCCTGGCAGACTACAGTCCATGGGGTTTCAAAGAGTGGGACATGACTGAGCGGCACCACTTCACAGGAAAGAGAAAGCAAGCACAGCCCCTTCCTCCTTTTCCAGAGGGGAGCGAGAAAGTGGGTGCAAAACCGGAGGCAGCCCTAAGGGTCCAGGCAGAGCAGAGCCGAGGTGCGCCTTCCTCCTTCCGCACGAAGGAGCCAGGACTCTCCCCATGCTGGGCTGAAACCTGCCTCTCAAGGACAGGGGGGCCCACAAACGGACACCATGCACCCCTCTCATGAGGGGTGAGGCGCTCTGCATCTCCCACAGAGGCGGAAGCTGCTCCCCATCCAAGCTGGGCTGTGCTCACCTCCCCGAGTCGCTCTGACCCACACAAAGGGAAGAAGCCAGCTTGCCCCTGGCCGAGGCCGGCCCTGCGGGGCGCCGGCAGCCACTGCGGCCTCTGCCTCGAGTTCCCGGGGCCTGGCGGGTCACCGGACGCGAGGGCCAGCAGACGGCTGACCGGAGCCCCCAGCTGCGGGGGACACGGCAGCAGAGGCTGAGGCCCGGCTCTACCTGCCCCCTAACCTTCGGGCTCCACCGGTGACCAAGACGGGCGACAGCCCTCACCCGGAGCCGCCAGCCGCCAGCGGGGTGTGTGCCCGACTCAGCTGTGAAGACGCGGGCTAGACTTGAGGAAGCACAGGCCTGGGTGGGGGCCTCGCACAAGCAGCCTCGGGAGAGGGGCTGAGCGCGGCTCAGACCATCTCGCAAGCCGCAGCTGCCCCACGTGGGGCGCCGGGAGCGGGCGCAGCTCCTGGGCGCCCTCGCCATCTTTCTCACATGAAGTGAGGAGCCGGTCTCAGCTACAGGACACTGTGTCCCGCCCACCGGCTCAGCCCCTCTGCTTTCCCTGCTCGGTCACGGCCACTAGAAAGGCCCCGGCCAGGCCCACTGGGGTGCTCCGAGCTGGTGTCCCGGGCCAGCCCCTCCCGCAAAATCCACTGGCCTTCCGACCTCACCGTGGATACCCGTCAGCGCCGGATCCATCACTACCTGAGGCATCCTGGGATCTGTCACTACCTGAGGCATCCCAGGGGTCCGTCACTACCTGAGGCATCCTGGGGGTCCGTCACTACCTGAGGCATCCCAGGGCCGGGGGCTTGGGGCTGAGCCCCTTACCGCTTCCAGGGGCAGAGAAGGAACTACACTAAGGGTTTCACCCACTGACATTTACTTGGTGCCCCCAGGAGCTGGGCGAGAAGCTGGAGCTGGAGATGCGAGACCAGCCTGCCCTCCCAGGAGACTAGGCCACCCGCCACGCCAGGGCCTTCCTGGTACGGGCCTGTTTCCAGAGCCCGAGAGAGTGAGGAGAAGGGCTGGTGGAAAACGGGAGGACGTGCGGGGCACTGGGGGCTCACCCAGAACCCACACCCGCTCATCAGAGGAGCGTGCTGGCGTGGGAGTTGGCAGATCTAGGGGGCGTTAGCACTCAGGTTCACAGAGGTGGAGGTGGGCGGGTGTGCAAAGGGAGAAGGGGGTCAAGCTGAACACCTGGGGGACGTTCCTCCCTGAACCCTGAGGCGGGGCCCTCCTCCAACAAACCAGGGCTGAGCCAGCCCCTGTGGACCTGCAGGCCTGGGGAGGCCCTGGTCGCTGCTCTGCCTCACCCACCGCTTCCAGCGGGAACGCCGCCAAAGAGCCCCTGTGCCAACCCGCACCCTCCTCCTTCCACCAAGATCCACGGGGAAGCGTGAGCTGGTGCGGCTCTGGGTGGGTCCAGAGGGAGCCAGGCTTGGGGTGACCAGCCTGCTGACCAGAGCTGGACCACAGGCTGGGGTGCGAGCCGTGGGGTGGGGGGTGGGGGAGCAGCACAGAGCGAAGGGGCCCCGCCCAGCGCCGAGAGAAGAGGTGTAGACGGGCCCCCAGCTGCACACGACAGGCCGGCTGCTCACAAACGGCCACTCCTGCTCTTCAGCCTCTGAAGGAAATCGGTGAGGTTAAGCGTGACGGGACCGTCGGCGTGCGAGAGGGGAAGGCCACCGTGCTCGGACTTACCTATAAAATATATTATTTATCTGTTTTCTGATGTAAGCTCTTAAGCCTAAGAATTTTCCATAGATTCTGTGAAGGGTAGTTTTGAGAAAATCTCTCTCGCGAGGATCTTCACTGTCAAAGAGCTCTAAAAGCTTCAAGGAGAAAAAGACACTCAGTGACACGGTAATTCTCTCTGCGTGGATTACGCAATTTGTAGCTTCAGCTAATCTGGGCCTTACCTGCAATACAAACTTCTGATCAATATACTTCTTTGCTATATTAGGTTGGAAATCTGGAGACTCTAAAAGTCTTAAGAAAAACTCATAAACAAGCTAGGAGGAAAAAGAAAAAACAGTGAGTCAAATAACACGGTATTTCATTAAATGGAGATTTCACAATATACTATGAGTTGAATCTCTGTCTGCAAATACTAACCTTAAAAAAAAACCACAGGCACGTATCTGAAGAATCCACATCAAAGCACGTGGCTTAATTATACTGAGGATGGTAACTGCTTTACTTATAAAGATACCCTTCCGTGGTATCTACACACTGACGGCCGTGGCTGAGGTCACCCCTGCTTGGAGACCACAGTGCACAGAAGCCACACCCAGGCTGGGACCAGACTCCAGGTGGGCTCTGCAGGCCCCGTCACCCCCGGGGTCCTGGCGGAGGCCGGGTGCACAGGAAGCTGGGTCCCCAGCGTGAAGGGGCTGCAGGCTGCCACGGACACACACGGCACTGAGGGCAGGGCGCTCCGCCTCCGGCCCCTCCTGTCTGCTCCCCATCGAGCTCCTTCCCAGGATGTTTAGCTCCCCGACTGCCCTCCTTCAGCCGACCCAGACCTCCCGATCTAGCTCGTGGGGCTGGCGCCCTGCCCAAGCCACCTCTTTCTTCACAAATGTGTCAGGAAAAGAGCATCCGTCAAGCAGGTGGGTCCTGGGACGCATCGCAGGCAATAGTAAGTCCGAGGACCAGGACTAAGAAATGTCTGCATGAGCCCCGAGACCTCAGCGCATCGGTCGCTTCCACTGAAAATATACCGACAGTTGTGTAGCTTTGTAGTTTGTGTAACGTGTCCAAACAAATCAAGACCTTCTTCTACTACAACACTGCTCTCGGATGTGAAGGTCTGCAGGCTTGTGACACCAAAGCTCAGAGGCCTTCCCCGCTCCCCACCCCGGATCAGCTGGGTGTGGGCTCCGGCGGAGAAGCCGCCGCGTCCTGCCCGCTGCTTCTGAGGTGCCCGCGGCCCCGTACCTGCAGGTGAGGCCAGGCTGCTTCTAACGTCGGCTCATCTTCCTCGGGGTCAAATTCTGCTCCCGTGGGGTTGGAGGAAGGTGGTAACGTTCGAAACATGTTAACTGCAAACTAAAATCCACATATTTTAGAATTATAACCAGGATATTAAAACAATTTCCAGAAAATGTCTACAACAATCTCAAGGCATTCTAACGGCAGCTGCCTCCTGTGGCGATCGGGCTCGCCTTAGTCTCAATGTTCAGAAGCGGTGTGGGTCTCGGGAGCCTGGGTCAACGCCGCAGCCGGACCCGAGGCCGTGACAGCCTACATCGAGGTCCCTGCCTGACTTCCGGAAGGCCGGCGGTAACAGACGCCGCCCAGCAGGGATGCACCTGTTTCAGAACACGGAGAGAGTTCCGAGCGCTAGTGAGAAAAGCTGAGATCACAAAGGAAACCGTGGAGATCCAGGAACTGCAAACGGGGAGGAAACGGCAGAGGCCGTGTTGCACTGGACGCCGTGCGCACCTTCTGGAGTCTTCCGCAGGGACAGGGACGAGAGAGGCCACAGTGACCACACGGTGGTCTCCGGGTGGGCGGCCAGAAGAGCCTTTCCAGAGAAAGGGCTGCAGCGTTGGCAAGGAGAGGAGGACGGCCTCCGCTCGCAGGACAGCCTGGCCCGCGCTGACGGGACGCACAGACGGGAGAGTCCTCTGGGGTCCGGGCGATCCCCCCTCGCGACTCTCTGCCCTCTGCTCTGTTCTCCTCCTGCACGTCCGTCACCATGCGGCCCCAGCCCAGGCTCTGATTAACCTCAATTTCATAAACACCAGTGGGCTTTATAACATATGTTTTCTATACAAAATGTAGAATTTTGGGTGCACAGGGGCCCTCATGGTTAATAAGGATAAGGCACAACATATATTAACAGATTCCTGATACAAAAAAAAGTTCGGTTTTTCTCTATCACCGATTTATAACCTATTTTTCTTTGGTGGGCAGTTTATTTCTAAAAAACTTCTGGTTGGTTTGGCTGCGTCGGCTTTTGGTGGTGGCGCTCGGGATCTTCTCTTGGGGTACATGGACTCTAGCTGTGGGGCACGGGCTCAGCAGTCGCGGTACTTGCCCTTCAGGTGCCCTGGGGCACTACAGTTCCCCAAGTAGGGACGGAACTCACGTCCCTGGCATTGCGAGGCGTTTTCCTAACCCCTGGCCCACAGGGAAGTCCCCCTGTAGTTATCAGTTTAAATGTTACCAGTGATCTCACCGGATCTTTGAGCCGACCTACACCAGTTAACAGCTCGACTCTAGGGATCAAAAGAAGCCCTCTGTCCCTGCAGCCCAGATGCACAGAATCAAACTCCAACCTACAAGGCAGAATCCCACTCCACGGCAACAGTCAGGGTCTCTGCTGGAGTTCAGAGCAAACCTGGCTCTTCAGAGAACAACCTTGCAGATACCAAGTGAAAACTCCAAGGCACCTGTTTTGGCTCGTCCTGTTTTTCTGTAACGCCATTTCCCACAAACACACATAGTCACTCCCCATATCACAGGCTCCAAAAGTCCCAACACCAGAAGTCTGCTCTCTGTCTTGTGAGAGGAGCTCACCTAGGTGGTCCAGGAACAGGAGGAACAAAGGATGGCTGGAACGAGGAACCAAAAGCCAGAAACAGCTAAAACAATTTGCTAAAAATATGAGTAATATTGTGGCTTGTGGCTCAGCTGGAAAAGAATCCTGCATCTGGGATGCAGGAGACCTGGATTCGATCTCTGGGTTGGGAAGATGCCCTGGAGAAGGGAAAGGCAGCCCACTCCAGTGTCCTGACCTAGAGGATCCCGAGAGCTGCAAGGGCACGCACGGGCAGTGCACGGGGTCGGACAGTCAGACACGACTGAGCGACTCGCACCCTCACTTTCCTGAGATAAAAGCACAAAGGGGCGGCGCTCCGAACCCGTGGACCGGGTATGTGCACGAGGCCCAGAAGAGCCCTCCCAAACAACAGCAGATGCTGCGGCAGCCGTGGCCAGGTCGAAGGGCAAGTCCTCCGCTGCTGGCCCCCAGGTCTCCTGTCCCAAAGCCTGAGGGACAGAACAAGGGGACGCGAGGCGCCCGCGCACTAAGGAGAGGCGAGCTCGTCTCCTCCGGGCCTGCGGGGTGGGGCGGGGTCAGCAGAACCAGCCCGGTCACCACCGCCCGCCGCTCCTCCTCCCAGGCCTCGGGTGCGAGAGGACAGGATCTGAATGGAGCCGGGGGGGCCTTCGTGGCATTCCTGGGCTGGGCTTCCCAAGCCTCTCTCTGAGAGCCACTGGTTGGGGGGGCTCCCAGAAATTGGGCCTAGGAGCCCTGGACCTGGCGGGGAGGTGTCTGTGAACCCACTCCACCCTGCTCTCCGGGAAACTTGCTGGTGGGCCCATGATGTTGGGGTGCAGGGCACCAGAAGGGAGCACAGGGGCCACAGAGGTCAAAGGGGAGAGAGGAGTGGTTAGCTTGCCTGGATAGGGGCTGGAGGCTGGGACACACGAGGAGATGTCCGCCCTTCAGAGGGGGTCTCCGGGGAGGGGTGGCGACCCGGGCAGAGGCCGGCTGCAGGGCGGCAGGCACAGGCGCCTCTCAGGGTCTGGGGGGGATGGTGAGGTTCTGAGCCGGGGGCTGAGTGTTAAACTAGGTGTGACAGCTGTAACCAGAGGCGCAGGACAGGGAGACGTGACAAACTGTGGTTAAGGCAATGGCTGGAAGAAAAAGCATACCTGGCTGACTGCTTAGAGCACCCACTATTCAATCCAACAGCGCTCTGTCACTGTGACGGCATTTAGTCACTGTGGTCACACCTAGATCAGCTGACTTTAAGGAGAGATTAGCCTTGAGAATGAGGATGGGCCTCATCCACACAGTTAGAAGTCTTCTAAGAGCAAAACCAGCTTCACCGAGGAAGAAGCAAGGCCATGGTGTGCAGCAGCGGCAGCGCCCGCCCCCTGGGGTTCAGATCTGCCCCGTTGGAAGCCACGTGTCCTGAGACAGAGCCTCCACAATCCACGCACCCATCCACGCATCCATCTGCTCCTCACTTTCTCTGCTCCTCTGGAAGAGCTCTGATTGGCCCATCCTTAGGGCCTGCAAAGGGCCGCAGACCAAGCTGGTTTGAACACAGAAGTCTCCTTTTCAGTGTCCTGTGCGGATGACCATCTTCGGTCCAGGAAGTTTTACTACTGGCCAGCTCCAATGGATATGAAAAGTATTTGTTTCACGCAACAACAACAAAAACCTCACACTACTTTCTACCCTCCTTTCCTACCACATTTCATTGCATTGATTTAATGGTCTAGAAGAGGCTAAAGACATTAAAAACTAAAACACAGATAAAAGAGCTGCTGCTGCTGTTGCTGCTAAGTTGCTTCAGTTGTGCGACCCCATAGACGGCAGCCCACCAGGCTCCCCCGTCCCTGGGATTCTCCAGGCGAGAACACTGGAGTGGGTTGCCAGTTCCTTCTCCAATGCATGAAAGCGAAAAGTGAAAGTGAAGTCGCTCAGTTGTGTCCAACTCTTAGCGACCCCATGGACTGCAGCCCACCAGGCTCTCCTGTCCATGGGATTTTCTGCAAAGAGCAGAAAGCAGAAACAAACAAACAAACAAACAAACAAAAAACCAGGCCACCTAGAGCTATCCTCAGGTTTTCAACCCACCAACATTTCTTAGCCCAACAGCTTCAGAGGTCAAATGAGTTGAGCACCGTGGTCTGTCATCCACGTGCTGTCTAGACGCGTGGAGTTTAGCTTCAGCACTATAGAAGGCGATCATTGCCAGCATCACGCCATGGAAATTAGAGGGAATCCATTTCTGCCGTTAAGTCCGGAAGCCTTAGATCTGGTGTGGATCATGCAGACCACCCCCACAGCCTCTCAGCGTGCACCCTGATCCGGGCACACAGAGTCGGAGTCAGGTCTTGGACAGAAAGGTGCAGCGTGGCCTCAGGGGGCAGCCTCCCTGGGCCCTCTTCTCACTCAGGAGCAGGACCCGAGACTCAACAGCCTACTCAAGCCTGGGTTTTCTCACCTGCGGAAAGACAGTAAGCCTCTGCTTTGCATGGGGCATGTGAGAAACAGACGCCGTGACGTGTGCAGGCATGCAGAGCCCCCACACACGGCGTGGACTGACCGCGCCATAGGAAGCACCTGCTTTGACAATTCTCCCGGCATTCTACTTTCAGTATTTAAATGACCCTGGAGATGCTCTTCTCCCAGTTGCTAAATTTACTGAGTAAACACACAAACCAAAATGGCTCAAGAAGCGAGTTTATGGCAAAGTCTCACCATTTAGCAGAAACATGCACGCTTTCTACGCCTGGGATACTCACCGCCAGTGGGTGAAGCAATAAAACACTCACGCTGTGAGACACCTGCAGTACAGTAGGCAATATAAAGGTTTAAGACAGGAAGGGATACACTCCAAAACGGAGCGCTGATCATCTAAATTCAGAGACAAGGAGAGAAAGGTTGATTATTCAGTTCTCTGTTTAAAACCACAAGGGTTCTCTACTGCTACTGAGTCTGTTTTATTCATGTCACTAGGATTTATAAAGATGAGTCCACCAAAGGCCAAATTACAGCCCTTCCTCCTGTAATAGGAAGGCCAGGCTCTGAGGGTCATATTGCTAAGAGATACATTTTGGGGGTAGGGAGGAATGGAGCCCTTCCATGTTATATTTTAAATGGCAAGCTGTTATTTGATTGCAAATTATATGACTGGGAAAACCAACAGAGGCAATGGCCAGAGCATTATAGTTGGACCACCCATAAAAAAACCAAAAATACACACCTAACAGCAGCAGCCTGTCCACCAACAGCAGGTAAGGGGGAAACAGCTTTTCCACCAACAGCAGGTAAGGAGGAAACAGCTTTTCCACCAACAGCAGGTAAGGAGGAAACAGCTTTTCCACCAACAGCAGGTAAGGAGGAAACATGATTAATAGGTGGACCCCAGGTATGTGGCCACAGAAACGACCAAGGGCCTGGGAACTCACAAGCCAGTTACAAGGCCTCAGAGCATGAAAACCCTAGGAAAGGCACTAAGAATACCCGAACAAACAAGGACCCTTCCCTCTGCTGGTGTGAGATGACATCATATCACAAAGACGTAACTTTTCCGCAAAGCAGTTTATATCTGAAAGCAATCGTAGTAACTCTGATTGACTTTTTAGGTGGATCATAAGAATCCTAGCAGCAGTCTTAAAGAGAAAAACCATCCCTTGCCTCACTTGTAGAATGAGATCAGTCTGGTTTCACAGCAGAATTCAGCTGTCGTCCTGGGGAACGTCTGCTTGACTTTGACCCTCCGGCGCCTGCCGCAGCACCCAGCCCTGCCTACTGAGAGCAAGTGGGTCCTCTGGGAAGAGCACTGACCAGTCACCTTATTAACTGCGACACCAAGTAATTACCTGGAAACTGTGAAAATGTCCCAATTAAACCTTAGCTCTCTGCTGCAGCGTCATTTCATGAGGGGAACCTCTCCTGACCCCAGGCCCAAATCGGGTGCTCGAGTTTAAGCTCTTCCATCATCCTGCCCCTCTCTTCATGACCTGTGTCTCAAATATAACTGGATGGTTGGGTAATTCCTGGTCTAATGTCTTTCCCCCGGTGCCGCTTTCCAGGGCCCATCGCTTCACGTGGCACAGAATGAGCACTCTACTATGGGCGGGGGCAGTGAAGTTGGGTCCCCTCCTCCAGGAATGGACATCACTACTTCCTCTAAGTGAGAGCTGCTTTCAAAGGATGCAGCTCTGCCTCCAAACAGACGCCCGAATGAAGGAACTACAAGCTGAACTCTTACTGTGAACAGCTGGTTATTCTTACAGTCAAATATGTTCTTAAAGCTATGGAGATAAATCCCTACAAGTCTTCACAGAATACTTAGAGGAAATTTACTCTCACAGTTTCAAACAACATACATTTAAATTTTATGACTATTTTACTATTAAGGGTATAATAGCATCTTCAGAGAAGGCAATGGCAACCCACTCCAGTACTCTTGCCTGGAAAATCCCATGGACGGAGGAGCTTGGTAGGCTGCAGTCCATGGGGTTGCTAAGAGTCGGATACGACTGAGCGACTTCACTCTCACTTTTCACTTTCCTGCATTGGAGAAGGAAATGGCAACCCACTCCAGTATTCTTGCCTGGAGAATCCCAGGGATGGGGGAGCCTGGTGGGCTGCCGTCTGTGGGGTCGCACAGAGTCAGACACGACTGAAGCGACTTAGCTGCAGCAGCAGCAGCATCTTCTTCAAATGAAAATATGCTAGTCATTTACAGTTATGCATATAAATTTATTCTTTAAACTTCAGAACAGAACATTTACTTCCAAAAAATAACCACTAATCTGCAATACTTATAGTTCATTTGGTGCTAGTTAAAGTGGAAGCTCCTCCTGAGCTGTTTACTCTGGACCTAAGATGACTTTTATATAGCTTCTGAACGATGTATTCCCCAGTATCTTGAGATGAAAAACCTCAACGATAAACAGCTGCATTTCACAGTGAATAGCTATGCAGCTACCAATTAAATTTTACCATTAACATCCTTATACATCACATACATTGATTTTTTTTTTTTGCAGTAAATTGTGAAAAAGTTTAGGAATGCTTTGGAATGGCAAAACTATGTATTCTGCATTCAACATGAGAGAAACGAACTGAAAAGGGAAGCTTAAGAGCGAAAGCATTTATCTCCTGGTCATCTATGCATAACGTGCCATCTCCACTGACTGGATGTACACAGCTACACAATGATAAATTATGCACATAACCTTTAATTAGCTCATTTTTTAGAATCACTGCTGGACCACCTGTGTGGATGCAGTTACAAACCAACTGAGTGTCTATTATAAATGAAGCAGAGACTTACACTTCCTGACA
>SJYC01114874.1:0-13323 GCA_006408675.1 Madoqua kirkii | reverse complement strand
GTGAAGTCGCTCAGTTGTGTCCAACTCTTAGCGACCCCATGGACTGCAGCCCACCAGGCTCTCCTGTCCATGGGATTTTCTGCAAAGAGCAGAAAGCAAAAACAAACAAACAAACAAACAAACAAAAAACCAGGCCACCTAGAGCTATCCTCAGGTTTTCAACCCACCAACATTTCTTAGCCCAACAGCTTCAGAGGTCAAATGAGTTGAGCACCGTGGTCTGTCATCCACGTGCTGTCTAGACGCGTGGAGTTTAGCTTCAGCACTATAGAAGGCGATCATTGCCAGCATCATGCCATGGAAATTAGAGGGAATCCATTTCTGCCGTTAAGTCCGGAAGCCTTAGATCTGGTGTGGATCATGCAGACCACCCCCACAGCCTCTCAGCGTGCACCCTGATCCGGGCACACAGAGTCGGAGTCAGGTCTTGGACAGAAAGGTGCAGCGTGGCCTCAGGGGGCAGCCTCCCTGGGCCCTCTTCTCACTCAGGAGCAGGACCCGAGACTCAACAGCCTACTCAAGCCTGGGTTTTCTCACCTGCGGAAAGACAGTAAGCCTCTGCTTTGCATGGGGCATGTGAGAAACAGACGCCGTGACGTGTGCAGGCATGCAGAGCCCCCACACACGGCGTGGACTGACCGCGCCATAGGAAGCACCTGCTTTGACAATTCTCCCGGCATTCTACTTTCAGTATTTAAATGACCCTGGAGATGCTCTTCTCCCAGTTGCTAAATTTACTGAGTAAACACACAAACCAAAATGGCTCAAGAAGCGAGTTTATGGCAAAGTCTCACCATTTAGCAGAAACATGCACGCTTTCTACGCCTGGGATACTCACCGCCAGTGGGTGAAGCAATAAAACACTCACGCTGTGAGACACCTGCAGTACAGTAGGCAATATAAAGGTTTAAGACAGGAAGGGATACACTCCAAAACGGAGCGCTGATCATCTAAATTCAGAGACAAGGAGAGAAAGGTTGATTATTCAGTTCTCTGTTTAAAACCACAAGGGTTCTCTACTGCTATGAGTCTGTTTTATTCATGTCACTAGGATTTATAAAGATGAGTCCACCAAAGGCCAAATTACAGCCCTTCCTCCTGTAATAGGAAGGCCAGGCTCTGAGGGTCATATTGCTAAGAGATACATTTTGGGGGTAGGGAGGAATGGAGCCCTTCCATGTTATATTTTAAATGGCAAGCTGTTATTTGATTGCAAATTATATGACTGGGAAAACCAACAGAGGCAATGGCCAGAGCATTATAGTTGGACCACCCATAAAAAAACCAAAAATACACACCTAACAGCAGCAGCCTGTCCACCAACAGCAGGTAAGGGGGAAACAGCTTTTCCACCAACAGCAGGTAAGGAGGAAACAGCTTTTCCACCAACAGCAGGTAAGGAGGAAACAGCTTTTCCACCAACAGCAGGTAAGGAGGAAACATGATTAATAGGTGGACCCCAGGTATGTGGCCACAGAAACGACCAAGGGCCTGGGAACTCACAAGCCAGTTACAAGGCCTCAGAGCATGAAAACCCTAGGAAAGGCACTAAGAATACCCGAACAAACAAGGACCCTTCCCTCTGCTGGTGTGAGATGACATCATATCACAAAGACGTAACTTTTCCGCAAAGCAGTTTATATCTGAAAGCAATCGTAGTAACTCTGATTGACTTTTTAGGTGGATCATAAGAATCCTAGCAGCAGTCTTAAAGAGAAAAACCGTCCCTTGCCTCACTTGTAGAATGAGATCAGTCTGGTTTCACAGCAGAATTCAGCTGTCGTCCTGGGGAACGTCTGCTTGACTTTGACCCTCCGGCGCCTGCCGCAGCACCCAGCCCTGCCTACTGAGAGCAAGTGGGTCCTCTGGGAAGAGCACTGACCAGTCACCTTATTAACTGCGACACCAAGTAATTACCTGGAAACTGTGAAAATGTCCCAATTAAACCTTAGCTCTCTGCTGCAGCGTCATTTCATGAGGGGAACCTCTCCTGACCCCAGGCCCAAATCGGGTGCTCGAGTTTAAGCTCTTCCATCATCCTGCCCCTCTCTTCATGACCTGTGTCTCAAATATAACTGGATGGTTGGGTAATTCCTGGTCTAATGTCTTTCCCCCGGTGCCGCTTTCCAGGGCCCATCGCTTCACGTGGCACAGAATGAGCACTCTACTATGGGCGGGGGCAGTGAAGTTGGGTCCCCTCCTCCAGGAATGGACATCACTACTTCCTCTAAGTGAGAGCTGCTTTCAAAGGATGCAGCTCTGCCTCCAAACAGACGCCCGAATGAAGGAACTACAAGCTGAACTCTTACTGTGAACAGCTGGTTATTCTTACAGTCAAATATGTTCTTAAAGCTATGGAGATAAATCCCTACAAGTCTTCACAGAATACTTAGAGGAAATTTACTCTCACAGTTTCAAACAACATACATTTAAATTTTATGACTATTTTACTATTAAGGGTATAATAGCATCTTCAGAGAAGGCAATGGCAACCCACTCCAGTACTCTTGCCTGGAAAATCCCATGGACGGAGGAGCTTGGTAGGCTGCAGTCCATGGGGTTGCTAAGAGTCGGATACGACTGAGCGACTTCACTCTCACTTTTCACTTTCCTGCATTGGAGAAGGAAATGGCAACCCACTCCAGTATTCTTGCCTGGAGAATCCCAGGGATGGGGGAGCCTGGTGGGCTGCCGTCTGTGGGGTCGCACAGAGTCAGACACGACTGAAGCGACTTAGCTGCAGCAGCAGCAGCATCTTCTTCAAATGAAAATATGCTAGTCATTTACAGTTATGCATATAAATTTATTCTTTAAACTTCAGAACAGAACATTTACTTCCAAAAAATAACCACTAATCTGCAATACTTATAGTTCATTTGGTGCTAGTTAAAGTGGAAGCTCCTCCTGAGCTGTTTACTCTGGACCTAAGATGACTTTTATATAGCTTCTGAACGATGTATTCCCCAGTATCTTGCTATGAAAAACCTCAACGATAAACAGCTGCATTTCACAGTGAATAGCTATGCAGCTACCAATTAAATTTTACCATTAACATCCTTATACATCACATACATTGATTTTTTTTTTTTGCAGTAAATTGTGAAAAAGTTTAGGAATGCTTTGGAATGGCAAAACTATGTATTCTGCATTCAACATGAGAGAAACGAACTGAAAAGGGAAGCTTAAGAGCGAAAGCATTTATCTCCTGGTCATCTATGCATAACGTGCCATCTCCACTGACTGGATGTACACAGCTACACAATGATAAATTATGCACATAACCTTTAATTAGCTCATTTTTTAGAATCACTGCTGGACCACCTGTGTGGATGCAGTTACAAACCAACTGAGTGTCTATTATAAATGAAGCAGAGACTTACACTTCCTGACAAGACACAGTAACAGAAACGGGATTTGCCCTACTTCCTGAAACAACCAAAAGAACTAAGCTAAAACATATGGAATACCGGTTTGCAAGGCACGGATTTCAGGCAGTGAAAGTCAGAGATTCCTGAGAGATGGGAAACAAATGCCCAGCCTTCTCCTTCAACAGAATTCCCAGGCTGCAGCACAGGCAGAAAGAACCCAGGTGCCGTTCAGCAGACACAGGTTTTAGAATCTGCAAAGCACAGTCCCAGAGAGGACAGAGTTGCGCAGAGACAACTCCAGAGGCTGCGAGGTCTCCTCAAACGATGCTGCAGGGACTGACCAGCACATCTGTGCCAGGAAACTACTGGAGCCTGCAAAGAGACCACCTGAGAAGAGCTGAGCCCCCGTGCTCACCCAGGGCCAGCAGCAGAGCCTGCTCCCACCAACCAGACTGAAGAGGTCATTAATCCATGGAGTACCGGGCCCATACGCGGGGGGGTCTTATCTCAGTAGAGGGGATAATTAGCCGCCCAGTGACGATGACCGCAGGCCTTCCTTGTTGTTCAGTTGCTAAGCTGTGTCTGACTCTTTGTGACCCCATGGACTGAAGCACTGCAGGCTGCCCTGTCCTTCACCATCCCTTGGAGTTTGCTCAAATTCATGTCCACCGAGTTCGTGATGCTATCCAACCATCTCATCCTCTGGTGTTCCCTTTTCCTTTCGCCATTGATCTTTCCCAGCATCAGGGTCTTTTCCAATGAGTCAGCTCATTAGTCCTTCCTGCTGCTGCTGCTAAGTTGCTTGAGTCGTGTCTGACTCTGTGCGACCCCACAGACTGTAGCCCACCAGGCTCCCCCATCCCTGGGATTCTCCAGGCAAGAACACTGGAGTGGGGTGCCATTTCCTGCTCCAATGCATGAAAGTGAAAAGTGAAAGTGAAAGTGAAGTCGCTCAGTCGCTCAGTAGGGTAGCTCTTAGCGACCCCATGGACTGCAGCCCACCAGGCTCCTCCATCCATGGGATTTTCCAGGCAAGAGGACTGCAGTGGGTGCCACTGCCTTCTCCTTAGTCCTTCCTAACACCTCTTAAAAGCAAGAATCAAAAGGCTCAAACTGTTTGCAAGAAACTTAACTGCATCCAAAGCAAAGCTCCAGAGCATTAGCAGAAATAAGTAAGTATGCAGTCTTCATCCAGACAAAATCCACATGGCCAGGCATCCAATAAAAAATTAATTACCGGACACATAAAGCAGCATGAAAGATATAACTCTAGCAAGAAGGAAAACCAATCAACATACCTGGGACTGACACAATGGCAGAATTAACAGATAAGGCTAAAACAACATGCTGTGTGTATAAAGTGAGGTGGAGACACGAAGACATAGAAAAGACATAAAGTATATGAGATGAAGACGACAACGTGAGATGAAACATTTACTGGGTGGGAATTAACAAAAAAGCGGAGACCCTGCAGAAAATTGCTGAACTTGAAGACAACAAAGGGAATCACCAAATGAAACACATGGAAAAAAGATACAACGCTAAAGAGAAAAAGAGCTCCTGTGAGCTGTGGGACAACTCTCAGAGGCCTAACACAAACGCTGCTGGAGTCTCTAAAGGACTTCGGTGCAGGGGGCAGAAAAAAATGTTTGCAGAGATAAAGGCCAAATACCTTCCCAAATTTGATAAAGATTATAAATGAACTCCAAACACAAGAAAAAAAAGAAAAATACACCAAGGCCCATCATAATCAAGGTGCTTGATTAAAAAGAATAAAAAGAAAAAGATCATAAAAAGCAGCCAGAAGAAAAAAAAAAGATACACTAGGTTCAAAGGAACAGAGACAGGCAAGGCAGCCGACTTCTCATGAAAAATGATGCAAGCAAGAAGAGAGTGTAGCACAATTTTTTAAGGATTAAACTCTGACCTGCTGCTCCACACCCACCAGAGGTATTATGGGTTCAGCTCCAGAGCACTGCAATAAAGTGAGTATCAAAATAAAGCTATCACACGACGTTGTTGGTTTCCCAGTGCCTATAAAAGTTATACTGAAACCGTATTATAGTATATTAAGTGTACAATAGCCTTATGTCTAAAACTGCTAACCAGTATCTGAGCCTTCAGGGAGTCATAATCTTTTTGCTGGTGGAGGGTTTGAAATATTTTGAGAATTACCAAAGTGTGACACTGGGACACAGAGCGGGCAGAATGGCTGGGAAATGGTGCCAGCAGAGTGGCCTGTCACAGGACGGCCATACATCTGCAACGTGTCACACACACACTGCACACAGGTGCAATGAAATGAAGCACAGTAAAATGAGGGATGCCTGCACATCCTTCAAAGTCAAGGGCAAAAGAATGACTTTCTCAGGCAAACAGACACTGGAAGAATTTTTTTTTTTTCAGTGAATACTTTTTCTTTTATTCTCTTTACATTTATTTAAGTCAATCTTTAAAAACAGTACAAGAAATGAAAATATATCATTCTTAAATTTTACCAAATGAAAAAAGAAAAGAGAATCTTGTCTGTGTTTTAACGTTACAATGAGGCATAGGATTCCTACTACCTTCCTCCACACTGCAGCAATTTGGTTATTTTCACACATATTTCAGCATTTTAATCTTAGAATTCAAGTTACAATTCATGAGGCTAACAGAGCTTTCATATTGACTGCTGGCAGACCTCAGGGGTGGGCTTCCCTGATAGCTCAGCTGGTAAGGAATCCACCTGCAAAACACGAGGCGCCGGTTCGATTCCTGGGTTGGGAGGATCCCCTCAACGAGGGCATGGCAACCCACTCTGGTACTCTTGCCTGGAGAATCCTGATGAACAGAGGGTCCTGGTGGGTTATCATCCATGGAGTCGCAAGGAATCGGACACAACTGAGTGACTATCCATAGCACAGCACAGATCTCAGAGGTAAAGAATCCACTCGCCAAATAGGAGATGTGGGTTTGATCCCTGGGTTGGGAAGATCACCTAGAGAAGGAAAAGGCAACCCACTCCAGTATTCTTGCCTGGGAAATCCCATGGACAGAGGAGTGTGGTGGGCTGTAGTCCCCATAGGGTTGCAGAAAGTGAAGGAGAACTAAAGAGGCTCTTGATGAAAGTGAAAAAGGTGAGAGAGAAAGTTGGCTTAAAGCTCAACATTCAGAAAACGAAGATCATGGCATCCGGTCCCATCACTTCATGGCAAATGGATGGGGAAACAGTGGAAACAGTGGCTGACTTTATTTTTCTGGGCTCCAAAATCACTGCAGATGGTGACTGCAGCCATGAAATTAAAACACACTTACTCCTTGGAAGGAGTTATGACCAACCTAGACAGCATATTAAAAAGCAGAGACATTACTTTGTCAGCAAAGGTCTGTCTAGTCAAGGCTATGGTTTTTCCAGTGGTCATGTATGGATCTGAGAGTTGGAGTATAAAGAAAGCTGAGTGCTGAAGAATTGATGCTTTTGAACTGTGATGTCGGAGAAGACTCTTGAGAGTCCCTTGGACTACAAGGAGATCCAACCAGTTCATTCTAAAGGAGATCAGTCCTGGGTGTTCACTGGAAGGACTGATGTTGAAGCGGAAACTCCAGTACTTTGGCCACCTGATGCGAAGAGCTGACTCCTTGGAAAAGACCCTGATGCTGGGAGAGATTAAGGGCAGGAGGAGAAGGGGACGACAGAGGATGAGATGGTTGGATGGCATCACTGACTCAATGGACATGGGTTTGGGTGAACTGCGGGAGTTGGTGATGGACAAGAAGGCCTGGCGTGCTGCAGTTCATGGGGTCGCCAAGAGTCAGACACGACTGAGTGACTGAACTGAACCGACTGAACTGAGTGCATCTTTCACTTGTCGCAGTTAGCCTGCGAGTGACTGTACACTGTGTCATGTAGATGTGTTTGCAGCAGCCGACTTCCATTTCTTCTTCCCCAGTCTTTCTGCTGTTGTTGCCATACACCTTCTCCATATGCTATAAACCCCACGGTATATTATTTTTAGGAAACAGTTCTATTTTAAAGAGATTTAAATAAAGATGCATTCTAGAAAAGCTACATACATGAGATCAAATAACAGCGATAGTTCAGGACTTCCCTGGTGGTGCAGAGGATATGAATACGCCTGCCAATGCAGAGGGCGTGGGTTTGATCCCTGGTCCGGAAAGATCTCACATGCTATGGAGCAACTAAGCGTGTGAACCGCAGCCACTCAGCTCACGCCCTCGAGCCCCAGCCACCGAGTCCACGGCTGGAGCAGGCACGCCCCAAGAGAAGCCCCCACGACGAGAGGCCCGTGCAGCAGCAGCCAGAGCAAGCTCTCACGGAGCACCGAAGACCCAGCACAGCCAAGAACAAATTCTAAAAAAGTGTTTTTAAAAAACAGTGATAGTTTAAAAGCCAACAGAAGAGATAAAATGTAATCACAAAAAACATTCAATTGGTCAAAAAGAAAGCAGAAAAAGAGGAAAAGGGAACAAAACCCAGATAAAATAAATAGGGAATAAATATAGCAAAATGATAGATTTAAACCCAACAATATCGATGCTCACAACAAAAGTTAAAAGTTACCTCAATCAAAAGGCAGAGACTGCTTGACAGAATAAAAGTATTAGACTCAACCGTCTATTCTCTACGTAAGTCCACTTTAAACATAAAGATACACATTGGTCAGAAGTAAAAGGAAAGAAAAAGATTCGCCATGGTAACACTAGTCAAGAGAGAGTTGCAGGGGCTATACTAACACCTAAAGTCGGTTTTGGAGAAAATAATGTTACTAGTGATAAAGGGATCATTTTACAGTTATAAAGGACAATTTAATTAATAACACTAATACTTATGCACTGAATAACATGAAGCACTTGATGCAACTGCAAGAAACAGAAATAGAAAATAAGTAAGCCAGAAAGAAAAACACCAATACAGTACACTGACACATATATATGGAATTTAGAAAGATAGTAACGATGACCCTGTAGGTGAGACAACAAAAGAGACACAGAGGTATAGAACGGACTTTTGGCCTCTGAGGGAAAGGGAGAGGGTGGGATGATTTGGGAGAATGGCAATGAAACTTGTATACTATCATATAAAAAACGAAGCGCCAGTCTATGTTCAATACAGGATACAGGTTGCTTGGGGCTGGTGTACGGGATGATCCGGGGAGATGGTGTGGGGTGGGAGGTGGGAGGGGGCTTCGGCATTGGGAGATCATGTACGCCTGTGGCTGATTCATGTCAATGTATGGCAAAACCAATACAGTATTGTAAAGTAGAATAAAGTATTAAAAAAAATAAAAAAGAGAGAAATGAATGAAGAAAAATCACTCACGATCTCTTGAAACTTTAAAAATATTATAACGTGTAACTTCAAAATTAAATTTAATTTCCCTTCAATATTCTGAATACCTTCTTTTAACTACTCCTTTCTGATGATCCAAACTCAACTGGATAGATTGAGTCATGTCACCACCTGAAATTTAAAAGCACAACGGAATATATGTCTTTTCCTTCAATCAGATCTGAGTTGGAGTTCTGTTGCCCTGAGGCATTTGGAAATGAAAGTTCAATACCTAGAAAGGAGGGAAGGCCAACAAGAGATGAACCCAGGGTCATTATTAGCCACTTTAGCTGAGTAGGCAGATGGCAGATGGACACAGTAGAGCTCTACAGAACTTTGTACAGAAGCTCCTGGTGTGTGATCGTTGAAGTGTGAGATGATGGTCCTGCTGAGCAGGGGAAGCCCTCAGTGCATGTAGTAAAGACAAAGAATAGAGGTTGGGTGCTAGGAACCGAGCCTAGGACCTAACATCGTAACTCTCTTTGTTTTCCCTCTTTGCCTCTCTCCAACTTAGCAGGCAGAGATGTTGTACCAATAAGTACCAACCCCACGGTCCCATGTTGAAGAGGCTTAACAATTTTAGTAGATATCTTTGGACAAAAAGGAGGCTTACTGGAGTCAATTCTAGTGGTGTTGATGAACCTAGAGCCTGTTATACAGAGTGAAGTAAATCAGAAAGAGAAAAACAAATATCGTATATTAATGTGTATATATATATATATATATATAAAAAACTTCAGAGATGACCAAAATGGGGAGATATGCTGTGTTTATAGATTGGAAGGTTCAATATTGTTAAGATATCAATTCTCTCCAAATGTACGTATTTAATACAATTCTAATTAAAACCCTTGAAAGATATTCTGTAAATAAAGACAAGCTGATTCTAAAATTAACTTGGAGAGATAAAATAACTAGGAAAGCTAAACAATTTGAAAAGAATAAAAAGGTTGGCGCGTTCATATAACTTGATCTCAAAATTTAATACAAAGCTAATGGATTTCCCCAGTGCCTCAGATGGTAAAGAATCTGCCTACAATGCAGGAGATCTGATTTAATCTCTGGGTTGGGAAGATCCCCTGGAGAACGGAATGGCTACCCATTCCAGTATTGTTGCCTGGAGCATTCCATGGACAGAGGAGCCTAGCAGCTTACAACCCATGGGGACACAAAGATTTGGACACAACTGAGCGACTAACACTATCACTTTTCACAATCAGGAAGACAGTATAGTATAGGTGAGCAGATCCCTAGGTCAGCGGACGAGAACACAGGGTCCAGCAATAGACTCACAAATACAGTCGATTTTTAATTGACCGTGTCAAAAAGGTGGAAAGGAATTCAATGGAGAACAGTTATTCTCTTCAACAAATACTTGGACACCCATAGGCCAAAAAATGAACCTCAGAGAAAATGGATCATGGATTTAAATGTAAAAGTAGAAATGTTCAGGAGAAAATCTTTTGAGTTTGGGTATGACACCAAAAGCACCATCCGTGAAAGAGACCAGCCATGAATTAGCCTCATCTAAAGGAAAGACTGTAAAAGACACTGTTCACATAAAAAGACAGGCAAGCCACACACTGAAAGAAAGGATTGGCAACTCACGTATCTGGCAGAGCATTTGTCTCCAGAATATGTGAAGAAGTCTCAAACTCAATAAGAAAACAACCCAATTAAAAAATGGGCCAGTGACATGAACACACACTTCCCCAAGGAAGATATGCAAACACACACAGGAAAAAATGCTCAGCGTCGTTAATCGTTATGGAATTGCGGCTTAAAGTAAAAATGAGAGAGAAAAGGACTGAAGACACCGAATGCTGGCAAGGAGGTGGAGCAGCTGCACCTACTACCCGTGACTGGTGGGAGCACAGAAAATGGCGCGTCTTCCTTGCAAAACAGCTCGGCAATTTCTTAGAAAGTTGAACAAATACTCAACGATATGACCCAGCAACCCATGCCTGTGTGCTCAAACATAACATCAAACTTGCTATGCTAAGTTAAAGGAGCTAGACTCAAAACGTCCGAGTCCATGTATATGACATTCTGGAAGAGCTGGGGGATAGGTTAGTGGCCACCAGAGGCAATGGATAAGGGGAAGTTCTGATTTCAAAGGAGTAGCGTGCAGTGCTTTTTTGGAGGGCAATAGAGCTGTTCTCTATGCTGAGTGGTTACATGATTATACATACTTGTCAGATCACAGAGAACTCTTCACTAGAAAGTTAATTTTGCCATATGGAAATTTAAAATTAATTTAAACACGTTACAGAAAGATATTTACTAGATTCTAAGTCCTCAGACCTTCTTGGTTCACAGTGCCCTAAGTGTCTTCATAATTTCTTCCCTGTGCTCCTAGATCAAAAGAAATAGCTATCAATTTAGGAGCTTAAAAAACTCCAGCTTTTGTGAGGTACAACTGACATGTGTAACTGTACATAAACTATACAATTTGATACATTTAACATTTGCATACATCCATGAAATGATCATGCAAGATGATAAATGTATCCATCATCTCCCAAAATTTCTCAGCAGTCTTTTGGGAAAAAAGGTACATATAAGTTGGTTGGCTGGAGGTAGGGGTGGGTTTAGGTACAACTGGGAAAGAGCAGAGGAAAGACAAAGATTAACATTTTTTTTTCTTTTTGTATTTATTTTACATATTTAAAATAAGCACACATTTAAAAATAATTTTAAAACATCCAACAAAACAAAGGGTTATTCTCTCAAAATAAGAACAAATCTCCAAGAAACGGTTCACTGATATTTAAAGCAGAACAGGCATTCTCTGGATTTCAATAAGCACTTGCTGCTTTCCTCTCCTCTTAGCTCATCTCCGACGAAAGCGCTTCTTTACCCCCATGTTACCGTGACTTTGGCAAAACAAAAACAACTAAGCAAGAAGGGGAATGCATTCTTCATTGGAAGGACTGATGTTGAAGCTGAAACTCCAATACTTCAGCCACCTGATGCGAAGAGCTGACTCACTTGGAAAGACTGTGATGCTGGGAAAGATTGAGGGCAGGAGCAGAAGGGGCCGACAGAGGATGAGATGGCTGGATGGCATCACCGACTCAGAGGACATGAGTTTGAGCAAGCGCTGGGAGTTGGGCATGGACAGGGAGGCTTGGTGTGCTGCAGTCCATGGGGTCAGCCACAAAGAGTTGGATACGAACGAGCGAGTGAACAGAAGAGATGATTTAAATCACCACCTGAAAGAAATCTGCGGACTACCGAAGCTCCATTTTTAATATACCACATCCTTTCATTCAAAACGCCCTTTCCTCTCTCATTTGCAAACTATCTTTACCCTTATAACACATAAAACTTAGCAGAACACACTGTAAACATCAGATGTGAAAACCGAAGGAGTATCCAACATCAGTCCTTAACTGGATTCCTTAACTGGACAATCACCAGGGGGATCTTGGCATGAAATGTCCAGTAAGGACCAGAGAGAAACCCTCTGCTCTTAGAAAACGCTGACTTGAACCCCAAGCATAAAAGAAAACTTGCAAGGCACCATCTCGTCACTCACAAACAGTACAGATTAAAATATGGCAATGAACTCATTTCCCCTGGAAACTCAACATGCATCCCGACAAGGACAGTACTACTGTTACTGTTACACTACACACCAGGAGGGTTTGTGCTTTTTATTTTAAAGAAAAACATATTTACTGATTTTTGATGACGGCAAATGAGATACATAATCCTATGAAATTTTTTAAAATTATAAAAATAGAGTGAAACGGGAAAATCCACATAAACGCACCACGTAGAGGCAGCTACCGTGAACAGGTGGCTCTGGGCTCCTCCAGAACACCGTCTCTGAGACGGCAGGGGCGGACGCGGAAGGGCAGCCCCGCGCCTGATTCACTGGCTTCTGTGGGGTAATCCAGCCCCACAGAGACGGGTGACTCCAGAGAGGGCTACCGGGGTGTAAAGCACTTCTGAGCCAGCCTCTCCACTAACCGGCGACCACAACAGCTCCCCTTCCGTCCTGCGGCCATGTCCACCTGTGACTAAGACTAGCCTCAGTGCCCGCGCCTGGCGGGCACTGTGCGGGTTGCTGAGCTCTGAGCAGGACTTGGGCTAAACCGCGCGGAAGAAGCCGGGGCACTGAGCTGTCACAGGCAGCAGGGAAGGCTTGACCTCAGGCGGCGTGGCAGGCAGGCCGTTCAGCGGGACCCGGAGACACTGGCCAGCACAGCGCCATGCCCCGGGAGAGTGACGCCCCAGGCCGCTCCCGGCCGCGCTGGCAGAGCTCCTTGAGGGGAGTGCTTCTCACGCTTTTTGGTCTCAGGACCCCTTTAAACTCCTGCAAGTTACTGCGGATCCAAGGGACTTTTGTTATTAGAGTTCTGTCTATGGACTGTGACAGTATCAGAAATTAAAGCGGAGAAATTAAAAACAAACTTGCTCATTAAAAAATAATAAACTCATTATGTCAATATAAATTTATAAAAATAACTACTTTTTTCATAACATTAGTTTTTTCATAAAACAACTCATATTAAATAAAAAGATTTCCTAAAACAAATTCAGTGAGAAAAATGGCACTGTGTCACATTTTTGCAAACTTCTTTACTATTTGGTTTAATTAAAAAAAAAAAAAAA